>CAWWDK010000191.1:0-88969 GCA_963942575.1 Priocnemis perturbator | reverse complement strand
TTGCTGCCCAATATTTCTGAGCACCTATAGTTTCCCGTGGGGCTGTCCCCAGCCTCGTTCCAGCAGCCGCAGGAGCGCCTTACAGTGCTTCCTCCTTAAAAATACTATACATATTTTTCCTGAGAATATAATATTTATTGTGTGTATTCCATAGTCGTTTGTCTCGATTCGCCCAGTGCACGAACCAATCGACGCATTCTACGTCGATCACCGAGAGTAGAAAATAGTTCCGCTGCTCTCCTACAGCACTGCATAGTGCGGGGTGACCCTCAGGGACACGCTCCTACCCGGAACAAGTCCGTTACCCCGAATAACGCTGTGCAGTGTCATTTTTGACACGTATCCGGTCTATACCGAGACGGGTTACGGAAGGCTTTTTCACGGCAAACCCGCCGGGAACGAGTCCGGTGCAAGTCAGGGCAAAATATCGCCCAGTCAAGAAAAATACGGTCACACACTTGATTCGCACGAATCCGTTGAGAAATGGCCGAGATACGCCGTGTTACACTTGCGGACGATGAAATCTTGCTAGTTCTCGCGTTTTGCAAGCGCGACACACGATGCACCGCGTTTCGTTCGATTCGTTCAAGAACTCTCGTATCTCGGACATCCGCGAGTTTTTCGCGTCGAAAACGTGCTCCCCGTGCGTTTTAGACGCTAAAAACGCGTATGACACTTGATTCGCACGAATCCGTTGAGAAATGGCCGAGATACGCCGTGTTACACTTGCGGACGATGAAATCTTGCTAGTTCTCGCGTTTTGCAAGCGCGACACACGATGCACCGCGTTTCGTTCGATTCGTTCAAGAACTCTCGTATCTCGGACATCCGCGAGTTTTTCGCGTCGAAAACGTGCTCCCCGTGCGTTTTAGACGCTAAAAACGCGTATGACACTTGATTCGCACGAATCCGTTGAGAAATGGCCGAGATACGCCGTGTTACACTTGCGGACGATGAAATCTTGCTAGTTCTCGCGTTTTGCAAGCGCGACACACGATGCACCGCGTTTCGTTCGATTCGTTCAAGAACTCTCGTATCTCGGACATCCGCGAGTTTTTCGCGTCGAAAACGTGCTCCTCGTGCGTTTTAGACGCTAAAAACGCGTATGACACTTGATTCGCACGAATCCGTTGAGAAATGGCCGAGATACGCCGTGTTACACTTGCGGACGATGAAATCTTGCTAGTTCTCGCGTTTTGCAAGCGCGACACACGATGCACCGCGTTTCGTTCGATTCGTTCAAGAACTCTCGTATCTCGGACATCCGCGAGTTTTTCGCGTCGAAAACGTGCTCCCCGTGCGTTTTAGACGCTAAAAACGCGTATGACACTTGATTCGCACGAATCCGTTGAGAAATGGCCGAGATACGCCGTGTTACACTTGCGGACGATGAAATCTTGCTAGTTCTCGCGTTTTGCAAGCGCGACACACGATGCACCGCGTTTCGTTCGATTCGTTCAAGAACTCTCGTATCTCGGACATCCGCGAGTTTTTCGCGTCGAAAACGTGCTCCCCGTGCGTTTTAGACGCTAAAAACGCGTATGACACTTGATTCGCACGAATCCGTTGAGAAATGGCCGAGATACGCCGTGTTACACTTGCGGACGATGAAATCTTGCTAGTTCTCGCGTTTTGCAAGCGCGACACACGATGCACCGCGTTTCGTTCGATTCGTTCAAGAACTCTCGTATCTCGGACATCCGCGAGTTTTTCGCGTCGAAAACGTGCTCCCCGTGCGTTTTAGACGCTCAAAACGCGTATGACACTTGATTCGCACGAATCCGTTGAGAAATGGCCGAGATACGCCGTGTTACACTTGCGGACGATGAAATCTTGCTAGTTCTCGCGTTTTGCAAGCGCGACACACGATGCACCGCGTTTCGTTCGATTCGTTCAAGAACTCTCGTATCTCGGACATCCGCGAGTTTTTCGCGTCGAAAACGTGCTCCCCGTGCGTTTTAGACGCTAAAAACGCGTATGACACTTGATTCGCACGAATCCGTTGAGAAATGGCCGAGATACGCCGTGTTACACTTGCGGACGATGAAATCTTGCTAGTTCTCGCGTTTTGCAAGCGCGACACACGATGCACCGCGTTTCGTTCGATTCGTTCAAGAACTCTCGTATCTCGGACATCCGCGAGTTTTTCGCGTCGAAAACGTGCTCCCCGTGCGTTTTAGACGCTAAAAACGCGTATGACACTTGATTCGCACGAATCCGTTGAGAAATGGCCGAGATACGCCGTGTTACACTTGCGGACGATGAAATCTTGCTAGTTCTCGCGTTTTGCAAGCGCGACACACGATGCACCGCGTTTCGTTCGATTCGTTCAAGAACTCTCGTATCTCGGACATCCGCGAGTTTTTCGCGTCGAAAACGTGCTCCCCGTGCGTTTTAGACGCTAAAAACGCGTATGACACTTGATTCGCACGAATCCGTTGAGAAATGGCCGAGATACGCCGTGTTACACTTGCGGACGATGAAATCTTGCTAGTTCTCGCGTTTTGCAAGCGCGACACACGATGCACCGCGTTTCGTTCGATTCGTTCAAGAACTCTCGTATCTCGGACATCCGCGAGTTTTTCGCGTCGAAAACGTGCTCCCCGTGCGTTTTAGACGCTAAAAACGCGTATGACACTTGATTCGCACGAATCCGTTGAGAAATGGCCGAGATACGCCGTGTTACACTTGCGGACGATGAAATCTTGCTAGTTCTCGCGTTTTGCAAGCGCGACACACGATGCACCGCGTTTCGTTCGATTCGTTCAAGAACTCTCGTATCTCGGACATCCGCGAGTTTTTCGCGTCGAAAACGTGCTCCCCGTGCGTTTTAGACGCTAAAAACGCGTATGATACTTGATTCGCACGAATCCGTTGAGAAATGGCCGAGATACGCCGTGTTACACTTGCGGACGATGAAATCTTGCTAGTTCTCGCGTTTTGCAAGCGCGACACACGATGCACCGCATTTCGTACGATTCGTTCAAGAACTCTCGTATCTCGGACATCCGCGAGTTTTTCGCGTCGAAAACGTGCTCCCCGTGCGTTTTAGACGCTAAAAACGCGTATGACACTTGATTCGCACGAATCCGTTGAGAAATGGCCGAGATACGCCGTGTTACACTTGCGGACGATGAAATCTTGCTAGTTCTCGCGTTTTGCAAGCGCGACACACGATGCACCGCGTTTCGTTCGATTCGTTCAAGAACTCTCGTATCTCGGACACCCGCGAGTTTTTCGCGTCGAAAACGTGCTCCCCGTGCGTTTTAGACGCTAAAAACGCGTATGCCACTTGATTCGCACGAATCCGTTGAGAAATGGCCGAGATACACCGTGTTACACTTGCGGACGATGAAATCTTGCTAGTTCTCGCGTTTTGCAAGCGCGACACACGATGCACCGCGTTTCGTTCGATTCGTTCAAGAACTCTCGTATCTCGGACATCCGCGAGTTTTTCGCGTCGAAAACGTGCTCCCCGTGCGTTTTAGACGCTAAAAACGCGTATGACACTTGATTCGCACGAATCCGTTGAGAAATGGCCGAGATACGCCGTGTTACACTTGCGGACGATGAAATCTTGCTAGTTCTCGCGTTTTGCAAGCGCGACACACGATGCACCGCGTTTCGTTCGATTCGTTCAAGAACTCTCGTATCTCGGACATCCGCGAGTTTTTCGCGTCGAAAACGTGCTCCCCGTGCGTTTTAGACGCTAAAAACGCGTATGACACTTGATTCGCACGAATCCGTTGAGAAATGGCCGAGATACGCCGTGTTACACTTGCGGACGATGAAATCTTGCTAGTTCTCGCGTTTTGCAAGCGCGACACACGATGCACCGCGTTTCGTTCGATTCGTTCAAGAACTCTCGTATCTCGGACATCCGCGAGTTTTTCGCGTCGAAAACGTGCTCCCCGTGCGTTTTAGACGCTAAAGACGCGTATGACACTTGATTCGCACGAATCCGTTGAGAAATGGCCGAGATACGCCGTGTTACACTTGCGGACGATGAAATCTTGCTAGTTCTCGCGTTTTGCAAGCGCGACACACGATGCACCGCATTTCGTTCGATTCGTTCAAGAACTCTCGTATCTCGGACATCCGCGAGTTTTTCGCGTCGAAAACGTGCTCCCCGTGCGTTTTAGACGCTAAAAACGCGTATGACACTTGATTCGCACGAATCCGTTGAGAAGTGGCCGAGATACGCCGTGTTACACTTGCGGACGATGAAATCTTGCTAGTTCTCGTGTTTTGCAAGCGCGACACACGATGCACCGCGTTTCGTTCGATTCGTTCAAGAACTCTCGTATCTCGGACATCCGCGAGTTTTTCGCGTCGAAAACGTGCTTCCCGTGCGTTTTAGACGCTAAAAACGCGTATGACACTTGATTCGCACGAATCCGTTGAGAAGTGGCCGAGATACGCCGTGTTACACTTGCGGACGGTGAAATCTTGCTAGTTCTCGTGTTTTGCAAGCGCGACACACGATGCACCGCGTTTCGTTCGATTCGTTCAAGAACTCTCGTATCTCGGACATCCGCGAGTTTTTCGCTTCGAAAACGTGCTCCCCGTGCGTTTTAGACGCTAAAAACGCGTATGACACTTGATTCGCACGAATCCGTTGAGAAATGGCCGAGATACGCCGTGTTACACTTGCGGACGATGAAATCTTGCTAGTTCTCGCGTTTTGCAAGCGCGACACACGATGCACCGCGTTTCGTTCGATTCGTTCAAGAACTCTCGTATCTCGGACATCCGCGAGTTTTTCGCGTCGAAAACGTGCTCCCCGTGCGTTTTAGACGCTAAAAACGCGTATGACACTTGATTCGCACGAATCCGTTGAGAAATGGCCGAGATACGCCGTGTTACACTTGCGGACGATGAAATCTTGCTAGTTCTCGCGTTTTGCAAGCGCGACACACGATGCACCGCGTTTCGTTCGATTCGTTCAAGAACTCTCGTATCTCGGACATCCGCGAGTTTTTCGCGTCGAAAACGTGCTCCCCGTGCGTTTTAGACGCTAAAAACGCGTATGACACTTGATTCGCACGAATCCGTTGAGAAATGGCCGAGATACGCCGTGTTACACTTGCGGACGATGAAATCTTGCTAGTTCTCGCGTTTTGCAAGCGCGACACACGATGCACCGCGTTTCGTTCGATTCGTTCAAGAACTCTCGTATCTCGGACATCCGCGAGTTTTTCGCGTCGAAAACGTGCTCCCCGTGCGTTTTAGACGCTAAAAACGCGTATGACACTTGATTCGCACGAATCCGTTGAGAAATGGCCGAGATACGCCGTGTTACACTTGCGGACGATGAAATCTTGCTAGTTCTCGCGTTTTGCAAGCGCGACACACGATGCACCGCGTTTCGTTCGATTCGTTCAAGAACTCTCGTATCTCGGACATCCGCGAGTTTTTCGCGTCGAAAACGTGCTCCCCGTGCGTTTTAGACGCTAAAAACGCGTATGACACTTGATTCGCACGAATCCGTTGAGAAATGGCCGAGATACGCCGTGTTACACTTGCGGACGATGAAATCTTGCTAGTTCTCGCGTTTTGCAAGCGCGACACACGATGCACCGCGTTTCGTTCGATTCGTTCAAGAACTCTCGTATCTCGGACATCCGCGAGTTTTTCGCGTCGAAAACGTGCTCCCCGTGCGTTTTAGACGCTAAAAACGCGTATGACACTTGATTCGCACGAATCCGTTGAGAAATGGCCGAGATACGCCGTGTTACACTTGCGGACGATGAAATCTTGCTAGTTCTCGCGTTTTGCAAGCGCGACACACGATGCACCGCGTTTCGTTCGATTCGTTCAAGAACTCTCGTATCTCGGACATCCGCGAGTTTTTCGCGTCGAAAACGTGCTCCCCGTGCGTTTTAGACGCTAAAAACGCGTATGACACTTGATTCGCACGAATCCGTTGAGAAATGGCCGGGATACGCCGTGTTACACTTGCGGACGATGAAATCTTGCTAGTTCTCGCGTTTTGCAAGCGCGACACACGATGCACCGCGTTTCGTTCGATTCGTTCAAGAACTCTCGTATCTCGGACATCCGCGAGTTTTTCGCGTCGAAAACGTGCTCCCCGTGCGTTTTAGACGCTAAAAACGCGTATGACACTTGATTCGCACGAATCCGTTGAGAAATGGCCGAGATACGCCGTGTTACACTTGCGGACGATGAAATCTTGCTAGTTCTCGCGTTTTGCAAGCGCGACACACGATGCACCGCGTTTCGTTCGATTCGTTCAAGAACTCTCGTATCTCGGACATCCGCGAGTTTTTCGCGTCGAAAACGTGCTCCCCGTGCGTTTTAGACGCTAAAAACGCGTATGACACTTGATTCGCACGAATCCGTTGAGAAATGGCCGAGATACGCCGTGTTACACTTGCGGACGATGAAATCTTGCTAGTTCTCGCGTTTTGCAAGCGCGACACACGATGCACCGCGTTTCGTTCGATTCGTTCAAGAACTCTCGTATCTCGGACATCCGCGAGTTTTTCGCGTCGAAAACGTGCTCCCCGTGCGTTTTAGACGCTAAAAACGCGTATGACACTTGATTCGCACGAATCCGTTGAGAAATGGCCGAGATACGCCGTGTTACACTTGCGGACGATGAAATCTTGCTAGTTCTCGCGTTTTGCAAGCGCGACACACGATGCACCGCGTTTCGTTCGATTCGTTCAAGAACTCTCGTATCTCGGACATCCGCGAGTTTTTCGCGTCGAAAACGTGCTCCCCGTGCGTTTTAGACGCTAAAAACGCGTATGACACTTGATTCGCACGAATCCGTTGAGAAATGGCCGAGATACGCCGTGTTACACTTGCGGACGATGAAATCTTGCTAGTTCTCGCGTTTTGCAAGCGCGACACACGATGCACCGCGTTTCGTTCGATTCGTTCAAGAACTCTCGTATCTCGGACATCCGCGAGTTTTTCGCGTCGAAAACGTGCTCCCCGTGCGTTTTAGACGCTAAAAACGCGTATGACACTTGATTCGCACGAATCCGTTGAGAAATGGCCGAGATACGCCGTGTTACACTTGCGGACGATGAAATCTTGCTAGTTCTCGCGTTTTGCAAGCGCGACACACGATGCACCGCGTTTCGTTCGATTCGTTCAAGAACTCTCGTATCTCGGACATCCGCGAGTTTTTCGCGTCGAAAACGTGCTCCCCGTGCGTTTTAGACGCTAAAAACGCGTATGACACTTGATTCGCACGAATCCGTTGAGAAATGGCCGAGATACGCCGTGTTACACTTGCGGACGATGAAATCTTGCTAGTTCTCGCGTTTTGCAAGCGCGACACACGATGCACCGCGTTTCGTTCGATTCGTTCAAGAACTCTCGTATCTCGGACATCCGCGAGTTTTTCGCGTCGAAAACGTGCTCCCCGTGCGTTTTAGACGCTAAAAACGCGTATGACACTTGATTCGCACGAATCCGTTGAGAAATGGCCGAGATACGCCGTGTTACACTTGCGGACGATGAAATCTTGCTAGTTCTCGCGTTTTGCAAGCGCGACACACGATGCACCGCGTTTCGTTCGATTCGTTCAAGAACTCTCGTATCTCGGACATCCGCGAGTTTTTCGCGTCGAAAACGTGCTCCCCGTGCGTTTTAGACGCTAAAAACGCGTATGACACTTGATTCGCACGAATCCGTTGAGAAATGGCCGAGATACGCCGTGTTACACTTGCGGACGATGAAATCTTGCTAGTTCTCGCGTTTTGCAAGCGCGACACACGATGCACCGCGTTTCGTTCGATTCGTTCAAGAACTCTCGTATCTCGGACATCCGCGAGTTTTTCGCGTCGAAAACGTGCTCCCCGTGCGTTTTAGACGCTAAAAACGCGTATGACACTTGATTCGCACGAATCCGTTGAGAAATGGCCGAGATACGCCGTGTTACACTTGCGGACGATGAAATCTTGCTAGTTCTCGCGTTTTGCAAGCGCGACACACGATGCACCGCGTTTCGTTCGATTCGTTCAAGAACTCTCGTATCTCGGACATCCGCGAGTTTTTCGCGTCGAAAACGTGCTCCCCGTGCGTTTTAGACGCTAAAAACGCGTATGACACTTGATTCGCACGAATCCGTTGAGAAATGGCCGAGATACGCCGTGTTACACTTGCGGACGATGAAATCTTGCTAGTTCTCGCGTTTTGCAAGCGCGACACACGATGCACCGCGTTTCGTTCGATTCGTTCAAGAACTCTCGTATCTCGGACATCCGCGAGTTTTTCGCGTCGAAAACGTGCTCCCCGTGCGTTTTAGACGCTAAAAACGCGTATGACACTTGATTCGCACGAATCCGTTGAGAAATGGCCGAGATACGCCGTGTTACACTTGCGGACGATGAAATCTTGCTAGTTCTCGCGTTTTGCAAGCGCGACACACGATGCACCGCGTTTCGTTCGATTCGTTCAAGAACTCTCGTATCTCGGACATCCGCGAGTTTTTCGCGTCGAAAACGTGCTCCCCGTGCGTTTTAGACGCTAAAAACGCGTATGACACTTGATTCGCACGAATCCGTTGAGAAATGGCCGAGATACGCCGTGTTACACTTGCGGACGATGAAATCTTGCTAGTTCTCGCGTTTTGCAAGCGCGACACACGATGCACCGCGTTTCGTTCGATTCGTTCAAGAACTCTCGTATCTCGGACATCCGCGAGTTTTTCGCGTCGAAAACGTGCTCCCCGTGCGTTTTAGACGCTAAAAACGCGTATGACACTTGATTCGCACGAATCCGTTGAGAAATGGCCGAGATACGCCGTGTTACACTTGCGGACGATGAAATCTTGCTAGTTCTCGCGTTTTGCAAGCGCGACACACGATGCACCGCGTTTCGTTCGATTCGTTCAAGAACTCTCGTATCTCGGACATCCGCGAGTTTTTCGCGTCGAAAACGTGCTCCCCGTGCGTTTTAGACGCTAAAAACGCGTATGACACTTGATTCGCACGAATCCGTTGAGAAATGGCCGAGATACGCCGTGTTACACTTGCGGACGATGAAATCTTGCTAGTTCTCGCGTTTTGCAAGCGCGACACACGATGCACCGCGTTTCGTTCGATTCGTTCAAGAACTCTCGTATCTCGGACATCCGCGAGTTTTTCGCGTCGAAAACGTGCTCCCCGTGCGTTTTAGACGCTAAAAACGCGTATGACACTTGATTCGCACGAATCCGTTGAGAAATGGCCGAGATACGCCGTGTTACACTTGCGGACGATGAAATCTTGCTAGTTCTCGCGTTTTGCAAGCGCGACACACGATGCACCGCGTTTCGTTCGATTCGTTCAAGAACTCTCGTATCTCGGACATCCGCGAGTTTTTCGCGTCGAAAACGTGCTCCCCGTGCGTTTTAGACGCTAAAAACGCGTATGACACTTGATTCGCACGAATCCGTTGAGAAATGGCCGAGATACGCCGTGTTACACTTGCGGACGATGAAATCTTGCTAGTTCTCGCGTTTTGCAAGCGCGACACACGATGCACCGCGTTTCGTTCGATTCGTTCAAGAACTCTCGTATCTCGGACATCCGCGAGTTTTTCGCGTCGAAAACGTGCTCCCCGTGCGTTTTAGACGCTAAAAACGCGTATGACACTTGATTCGCACGAATCCGTTGAGAAATGGCCGAGATACGCCGTGTTACACTTGCGGACGATGAAATCTTGCTAGTTCTCGCGTTTTGCAAGCGCGACACACGATGCACCGCGTTTCGTTCGATTCGTTCAAGAACTCTCGTATCTCGGACATCCGCGAGTTTTTCGCGTCGAAAACGTGCTCCCCGTGCGTTTTAGACGCTAAAAACGCGTATGACACTTGATTCGCACGAATCCGTTGAGAAATGGCCGAGATACGCCGTGTTACACTTGCGGACGATGAAATCTTGCTAGTTCTCGCGTTTTGCAAGCGCGACACACGATGCACCGCGTTTCGTTCGATTCGTTCAAGAACTCTCGTATCTCGGACATCCGCGAGTTTTTCGCGTCGAAAACGTGCTCCCCGTGCGTTTTAGACGCTAAAAACGCGTATGACACTTGATTCGCACGAATCCGTTGAGAAATGGCCGAGATACGCCGTGTTACACTTGCGGACGATGAAATCTTGCTAGTTCTCGCGTTTTGCAAGCGCGACACACGATGCACCGCGTTTCGTTCGATTCGTTCAAGAACTCTCGTATCTCGGACATCCGCGAGTTTTTCGCGTCGAAAACGTGCTCCCCGTGCGTTTTAGACGCTAAAAACGCGTATGACACTTGATTCGCACGAATCCGTTGAGAAATGGCCGAGATACGCCGTGTTACACTTGCGGACGATGAAATCTTGCTAGTTCTCGCGTTTTGCAAGCGCGACACACGATGCACCGCGTTTCGTTCGATTCGTTCAAGAACTCTCGTATCTCGGACATCCGCGAGTTTTTCGCGTCGAAAACGTGCTCCCCGTGCGTTTTAGACGCTAAAAACGCGTATGACACTTGATTCGCACGAATCCGTTGAGAAATGGCCGAGATACGCCGTGTTACACTTGCGGACGATGAAATCTTGCTAGTTCTCGCGTTTTGCAAGCGCGACACACGATGCACCGCGTTTCGTTCGATTCGTTCAAGAACTCTCGTATCTCGGACATCCGCGAGTTTTTCGCGTCGAAAACGTGCTCCCCGTGCGTTTTAGACGCTAAAAACGCGTATGACACTTGATTCGCACGAATCCGTTGAGAAATGGCCGAGATACGCCGTGTTACACTTGCGGACGATGAAATCTTGCTAGTTCTCGCGTTTTGCAAGCGCGACACACGATGCACCGCGTTTCGTTCGATTCGTTCAAGAACTCTCGTATCTCGGACATCCGCGAGTTTTTCGCGTCGAAAACGTGCTCCCCGTGCGTTTTAGACGCTAAAAACGCGTATGACACTTGATTCGCACGAATCCGTTGAGAAATGGCCGAGATACGCCGTGTTACACTTGCGGACGATGAAATCTTGCTAGTTCTCGCGTTTTGCAAGCGCGACACACGATGCACCGCGTTTCGTTCGATTCGTTCAAGAACTCTCGTATCTCGGACATCCGCGAGTTTTTCGCGTCGAAAACGTGCTCCCCGTGCGTTTTAGACGCTAAAAACGCGTATGACACTTGATTCGCACGAATCCGTTGAGAAATGGCCGAGATACGCCGTGTTACACTTGCGGACGATGAAATCTTGCTAGTTCTCGCGTTTTGCAAGCGCGACACACGATGCACCGCGTTTCGTTCGATTCGTTCAAGAACTCTCGTATCTCGGACATCCGCGAGTTTTTCGCGTCGAAAACGTGCTCCCCGTGCGTTTTAGACGCTAAAAACGCGTATGACACTTGATTCGCACGAATCCGTTGAGAAATGGCCGAGATACGCCGTGTTACACTTGCGGACGATGAAATCTTGCTAGTTCTCGCGTTTTGCAAGCGCGACACACGATGCACCGCGTTTCGTTCGATTCGTTCAAGAACTCTCGTATCTCGGACATCCGCGAGTTTTTCGCGTCGAAAACGTGCTCCCCGTGCGTTTTAGACGCTAAAAACGCGTATGACACTTGATTCGCACGAATCCGTTGAGAAATGGCCGAGATACGCCGTGTTACACTTGCGGACGATGAAATCTTGCTAGTTCTCGCGTTTTGCAAGCGCGACACACGATGCACCGCGTTTCGTTCGATTCGTTCAAGAACTCTCGTATCTCGGACATCCGCGAGTTTTTCGCGTCGAAAACGTGCTCCCCGTGCGTTTTAGACGCTAAAAACGCGTATGACACTTGATTCGCACGAATCCGTTGAGAAATGGCCGAGATACGCCGTGTTACACTTGCGGACGATGAAATCTTGCTAGTTCTCGCGTTTTGCAAGCGCGACACACGATGCACCGCGTTTCGTTCGATTCGTTCAAGAACTCTCGTATCTCGGACATCCGCGAGTTTTTCGCGTCGAAAACGTGCTCCCCGTGCGTTTTAGACGCTAAAAACGCGTATGACACTTGATTCGCACGAATCCGTTGAGAAATGGCCGAGATACGCCGTGTTACACTTGCGGACGATGAAATCTTGCTAGTTCTCGCGTTTTGCAAGCGCGACACACGATGCACCGCGTTTCGTTCGATTCGTTCAAGAACTCTCGTATCTCGGACATCCGCGAGTTTTTCGCGTCGAAAACGTGCTCCCCGTGCGTTTTAGACGCTAAAAACGCGTATGACACTTGATTCGCACGAATCCGTTGAGAAATGGCCGAGATACGCCGTGTTACACTTGCGGACGATGAAATCTTGCTAGTTCTCGCGTTTTGCAAGCGCGACACACGATGCACCGCGTTTCGTTCGATTCGTTCAAGAACTCTCGTATCTCGGACATCCGCGAGTTTTTCGCGTCGAAAACGTGCTCCCCGTGCGTTTTAGACGCTAAAAACGCGTATGACACTTGATTCGCACGAATCCGTTGAGAAATGGCCGAGATACGCCGTGTTACACTTGCGGACGATGAAATCTTGCTAGTTCTCGCGTTTTGCAAGCGCGACACACGATGCACCGCGTTTCGTTCGATTCGTTCAAGAACTCTCGTATCTCGGACATCCGCGAGTTTTTCGCGTCGAAAACGTGCTCCCCGTGCGTTTTAGACGCTAAAAACGCGTATGACACTTGATTCGCACGAATCCGTTGAGAAATGGCCGAGATACGCCGTGTTACACTTGCGGACGATGAAATCTTGCTAGTTCTCGCGTTTTGCAAGCGCGACACACGATGCACCGCGTTTCGTTCGATTCGTTCAAGAACTCTCGTATCTCGGACATCCGCGAGTTTTTCGCGTCGAAAACGTGCTCCCCGTGCGTTTTAGACGCTAAAAACGCGTATGACACTTGATTCGCACGAATCCGTTGAGAAATGGCCGAGATACGCCGTGTTACACTTGCGGACGATGAAATCTTGCTAGTTCTCGCGTTTTGCAAGCGCGACACACGATGCACCGCGTTTCGTTCGATTCGTTCAAGAACTCTCGTATCTCGGACATCCGCGAGTTTTTCGCGTCGAAAACGTGCTCCCCGTGCGTTTTAGACGCTAAAAACGCGTATGACACTTGATTCGCACGAATCCGTTGAGAAATGGCCGAGATACGCCGTGTTACACTTGCGGACGATGAAATCTTGCTAGTTCTCGCGTTTTGCAAGCGCGACACACGATGCACCGCGTTTCGTTCGATTCGTTCAAGAACTCTCGTATCTCGGACATCCGCGAGTTTTTCGCGTCGAAAACGTGCTCCCCGTGCGTTTTAGACGCTAAAAACGCGTATGACACTTGATTCGCACGAATCCGTTGAGAAATGGCCGAGATACGCCGTGTTACACTTGCGGACGATGAAATCTTGCTAGTTCTCGCGTTTTGCAAGCGCGACACACGATGCACCGCGTTTCGTTCGATTCGTTCAAGAACTCTCGTATCTCGGACATCCGCGAGTTTTTCGCGTCGAAAACGTGCTCCCCGTGCGTTTTAGACGCTAAAAACGCGTATGACACTTGATTCGCACGAATCCGTTGAGAAATGGCCGAGATACGCCGTGTTACACTTGCGGACGATGAAATCTTGCTAGTTCTCGCGTTTTGCAAGCGCGACACACGATGCACCGCGTTTCGTTCGATTCGTTCAAGAACTCTCGTATCTCGGACATCCGCGAGTTTTTCGCGTCGAAAACGTGCTCCCCGTGCGTTTTAGACGCTAAAAACGCGTATGACACTTGATTCGCACGAATCCGTTGAGAAATGGCCGAGATACGCCGTGTTACACTTGCGGACGATGAAATCTTGCTAGTTCTCGCGTTTTGCAAGCGCGACACACGATGCACCGCGTTTCGTTCGATTCGTTCAAGAACTCTCGTATCTCGGACATCCGCGAGTTTTTCGCGTCGAAAACGTGCTCCCCGTGCGTTTTAGACGCTAAAAACGCGTATGACACTTGATTCGCACGAATCCGTTGAGAAATGGCCGAGATACGCCGTGTTACACTTGCGGACGATGAAATCTTGCTAGTTCTCGCGTTTTGCAAGCGCGACACACGATGCACCGCGTTTCGTTCGATTCGTTCAAGAACTCTCGTATCTCGGACATCCGCGAGTTTTTCGCGTCGAAAACGTGCTCCCCGTGCGTTTTAGACGCTAAAAACGCGTATGACACTTGATTCGCACGAATCCGTTGAGAAATGGCCGAGATACGCCGTGTTACACTTGCGGACGATGAAATCTTGCTAGTTCTCGCGTTTTGCAAGCGCGACACACGATGCACCGCGTTTCGTTCGATTCGTTCAAGAACTCTCGTATCTCGGACATCCGCGAGTTTTTCGCGTCGAAAACGTGCTCCCCGTGCGTTTTAGACGCTAAAAACGCGTATGACACTTGATTCGCACCGCACGAATCCGTTGAGAAATGGCCGAGATACGCCGTGTTACACTTGCGGACGATGAAATCTTGCTAGTTCTCGCGTTTTGCAAGCGCGACACACGATGCACCGCGTTTCGTTCGATTCGTTCAAGAACTCTCGTATCTCGGACATCCGCGAGTTTTTCGCGTCGAAAACGTGCTCCCCGTGCGTTTTAGACGCTAAAAACGCGTATGACACTTGATTCGCACGAATCCGTTGAGAAATGGCCGAGATACGCCGTGTTACACTTGCGGACGATGAAATCTTGCTAGTTCTCGCGTTTTGCAAGCGCGACACACGATGCACCGCGTTTCGTTCGATTCGTTCAAGAACTCTCGTATCTCGGACATCCGCGAGTTTTTCGCGTCGAAAACGTGCTCCCCGTGCGTTTTAGACGCTAAAAACGCGTATGACACTTGATTCGCACGAATCCGTTGAGAAATGGCCGAGATACGCCGTGTTACACTTGCGGACGATGAAATCTTGCTAGTTCTCGCGTTTTGCAAGCGCGACACACGATGCACCGCGTTTCGTTCGATTCGTTCAAGAACTCTCGTATCTCGGACATCCGCGAGTTTTTCGCGTCGAAAACGTGCTCCCCGTGCGTTTTAGACGCTAAAAACGCGTATGACACTTGATTCGCACGAATCCGTTGAGAAATGGCCGAGATACGCCGTGTTACACTTGCGGACGATGAAATCTTGCTAGTTCTCGCGTTTTGCAAGCGCGACACACGATGCACCGCGTTTCGTTCGATTCGTTCAAGAACTCTCGTATCTCGGACATCCGCGAGTTTTTCGCGTCGAAAACGTGCTCCCCGTGCGTTTTAGACGCTAAAAACGCGTATGACACTTGATTCGCACGAATCCGTTGAGAAATGGCCGAGATACGCCGTGTTACACTTGCGGACGATGAAATCTTGCTAGTTCTCGCGTTTTGCAAGCGCGACACACGATGCACCGCGTTTCGTTCGATTCGTTCAAGAACTCTCGTATCTCGGACATCCGCGAGTTTTTCGCGTCGAAAACGTGCTCCCCGTGCGTTTTAGACGCTAAAAACGCGTATGACACTTGATTCGCACGAATCCGTTGAGAAATGGCCGAGATACGCCGTGTTGCACTTGCGGACGATGAAATCTTGCTAGTTCTCGCGTTTTGCAAGCGCGACACACGATGCACCGCGTTTCGTTCGATTCGTTCAAGAACTCTCGTATCTCGGACATCCGCGAGTTTTTCGCGTCGAAAACGTGCTCCCCGTGCGTTTTAGACGCTAAAAACGCGTATGACACTTGATTCGCACGAATCCGTTGAGAAATGGCCGAGATACGCCGTGTTACACTTGCGGACGATGAAATCTTGCTAGTTCCCGCGTTTTGCAAGCGCGACACACGATGCACCGCGTTTCGTTCGATTCGTTCAAGAACTCTCGTATCTCGGACATCCGCGAGTTTTTCGCGTCGAAAACGTGCTCCCCGTGCGTTTTAGACGCTAAAAACGCGTATGACACTTGATTCGCACGAATCCGTTGAGAAATGGCCGAGATACGCCGTGTTACACTTGCGGACGATGAAATCTTGCTAGTTCTCGCGTTTTGCAAGCGCGACACACGATGCACCGCGTTTCGTTCGATTCGTTCAAGAACTCTCGTATCTCGGACATCCGCGAGTTTTTCGCGTCGAAAACGTGCTCCCCGTGCGTTTTAGACGCTAAAAACGCGTATGACACTTGATTCGCACGAATCCGTTGAGAAATGGCCGAGATACGCCGTGTTACACTTGCGGACGATGAAATCTTGCTAGTTCTCGCGTTTTGCAAGCGCGACACACGATGCACCGCGTTTCGTTCGATTCGTTCAAGAACTCTCGTATCTCGGACATCCGCGAGTTTTTCGCGTCGAAAACGTGCTCCCCGTGCGTTTTAGACGCTAAAAACGCGTATGACACTTGATTCGCACGAATCCGTTGAGAAATGGCCGAGATACGCCGTGTTACACTTGCGGACGATGAAATCTTGCTAGTTCTCGCGTTTTGCAAGCGCGACACACGATGCACCGCGTTTCGTTCGATTCGTTCAAGAACTCTCGTATCTCGGACATCCGCGAGTTTTTCGCGTCGAAAACGTGCTCCCCGTGCGTTTTAGACGCTAAAAACGCGTATGACACTTGATTCGCACGAATCCGTTGAGAAATGGCCGAGATACGCCGTGTTACACTTGCGGATGATGAAATCTTGCTAGTTCTCGCGTTTTGCAAGCGCGACACACGATGCACCGCGTTTCGTTCGATTCGTTCAAGAACTCTCGTATCTCGGACATCCGCGAGTTTTTCGCGTCGAAAACGTGCTCCCCGTGCGTTTTAGACGCTAAAAACGCGTATGACACTTGATTCGCACGAATCCGTTGAGAAATGGCCGAGATACGCCGTGTTACACTTGCGGACGATGAAATCTTGCTAGTTCTCGCGTTTTGCAAGCGCGACACACGATGCACCGCGTTTCGTTCGATTCGTTCAAGAACTCTCGTATCTCGGACATCCGCGAGTTTTTCGCGTCGAAAACGTGCTCCCCGTGCGTTTTAGACGCTAAAAACGCGTATGACACTTGATTCGCACGAATCCGTTGAGAAATGGCCGAGATACGCCGTGTTACACTTGCGGACGATGAAATCTTGCTAGTTCTCGCGTTTTGCAAGCGCGACACACGATGCACCGCGTTTCGTTCGATTCGTTCAAGAACTCTCGTATCTCGGACATCCGCGAGTTTTTCGCGTCGAAAACGTGCTCCCCGTGCGTTTTAGACGCTAAAAACGCGTATGACACTTGATTCGCACGAATCCGTTGAGAAATGGCCGAGATACGCGTGTTGCACTTGCGGACGATGAAATCTTGCTAGTTCTCGCGTTTTGCAAGCGCGACACACGATGCACCGCGTTTCGTTCGATTCGTTCAAGAACTCTCGTATCTCGGACATCCGCGAGTTTTTCGCGTCGAAAACGTGCTCCCCGTGCGTTTTAGACGCTAAAAACGCGTATGACACTTGATTCGCACGAATCCGTTGAGAAATGGCCGAGATACGCCGTGTTACACTTGCGGACGATGAAATCTTGCTAGTTCTCGCGTTTTGCAAGCGCGACACACGATGCACCGCGTTTCGTTCGATTCGTTCAAGAACTCTCGTATCTCGGACATCCGCGAGTTTTTCGCGTCGAAAACGTGCTCCCCGTGCGTTTTAGACGCTAAAAACGCGTATGACACTTGATTCGCACGAATCCGTTGAGAAATGGCCGAGATACGCCGTGTTACACTTGCGGACGATGAAATCTTGCTAGTTCTCGCGTTTTGCAAGCGCGACACACGATGCACCGCGTTTCGTTCGATTCGTTCAAGAACTCTCGTATCTCGGACATCCGCGAGTTTTTCGCGTCGAAAACGGCTCCCCGTGCGTTTTAGACGCTAAAAACGCGTATGACACTTGATTCGCACGAATCCGTTGAGAAATGGCCGAGATACGCCGTGTTACACTTGCGGACGATGAAATCTTGCTAGTTCTCGCGTTTTGCAAGCGCGACACACGATGCACCGCGTTTCGTTCGATTCGTTCAAGAACTCTCGTATCTCGGACATCCGCGAGTTTTTCGCGTCGAAAACGTGCTCCCCGTGCGTTTTAGACGCTAAAAACGCGTATGACACTTGATTCGCACGAATCCGTTGAGAAATGGCCGAGATACGCCGTGTTACACTTGCGGACGATGAAATCTTGCTAGTTCTCGCGTTTTGCAAGCGCGACACACGATGCACCGCGTTTCGTTCGATTCGTTCAAGAACTCTCGTATCTCGGACATCCGCGAGTTTTTCGCGTCGAAAACGTGCTCCCCGTGCGTTTTAGACGCTAAAAACGCGTATGACACTTGATTCGCACGAATCCGTTGAGAAATGGCCGAGATACGCCGTGTTACACTTGCGGACGATGAAATCTTGCTAGTTCTCGCGTTTTGCAAGCGCGACACACGATGCACCGCGTTTCGTTCGATTCGTTCAAGAACTCTCGTATCTCGGACATCCGCGAGTTTTTCGCGTCGAAAACGTGCTCCCCGTGCGTTTTAGACGCTAAAAACGCGTATGACACTTGATTCGCACGAATCCGTTGAGAAATGGCCGAGATACGCCGTGTTACACTTGCGGACGATGAAATCTTGCTAGTTCTCGCGTTTTGCAAGCGCGACACACGATGCACCGCGTTTCGTTCGATTCGTTCAAGAACTCTCGTATCTCGGACATCCGCGAGTTTTTCGCGTCGAAAACGTGCTCCCCGTGCGTTTTAGACGCTAAAAACGCGTATGACACTTGATTCGCACGAATCCGTTGAGAAATGGCCGAGATACGCCGTGTTACACTTGCGGACGATGAAATCTTGCTAGTTCTCGCGTTTTGCAAGCGCGACACACGATGCACCGCGTTTCGTTCGATTCGTTCAAGAACTCTCGTATCTCGGACATCCGCGAGTTTTTCGCGTCGAAAACGTGCTCCCCGTGCGTTTTAGACGCTAAAAACGCGTATGACACTTGATTCGCACGAATCCGTTGAGAAATGGCCGAGATACGCCGTGTTACACTTGCGGACGATGAAATCTTGCTAGTTCTCGCGTTTTGCAAGCGCGACACACGATGCACCGCGTTTCGTTCGATTCGTTCAAGAACTCTCGTATCTCGGACATCCGCGAGTTTTTCGCGTCGAAAACGTGCTCCCCGTGCGTTTTAGACGCTAAAAACGCGTATGACACTTGATTCGCACGAATCCGTTGAGAAATGGCCGAGATACGCCGTGTTACACTTGCGGACGATGAAATCTTGCTAGTTCTCGCGTTTTGCAAGCGCGACACACGATGCACCGCGTTTCGTTCGATTCGTTCAAGAACTCTCGTATCTCGGACATCCGCGAGTTTTTCGCGTCGAAAACGTGCTCCCCGTGCGTTTTAGACGCTAAAAACGCGTATGACACTTGATTCGCACGAATCCGTTGAGAAATGGCCGAGATACGCCGTGTTACACTTGCGGACGATGAAATCTTGCTAGTTCTCGCGTTTTGCAAGCGCGACACACGATGCACCGCGTTTCGTTCGATTCGTTCAAGAACTCTCGTATCTCGGACATCCGCGAGTTTTTCGCGTCGAAAACGTGCTCCCCGTGCGTTTTAGACGCTAAAAACGCGTATGACACTTGATTCGCACGAATCCGTTGAGAAATGGCCGAGATACGCCGTGTTACACTTGCGGACGATGAAATCTTGCTAGTTCTCGCGTTTTGCAAGCGCGACACACGATGCACCGCGTTTCGTTCGATTCGTTCAAGAACTCTCGTATCTCGGACATCCGCGAGTTTTTCGCGTCGAAAACGTGCTCCCCGTGCGTTTTAGACGCTAAAAACGCGTATGACACTTGATTCGCACGAATCCGTTGAGAAATGGCCGAGATACGCCGTGTTACACTTGCGGACGATGAAATCTTGCTAGTTCTCGCGTTTTGCAAGCGCGACACACGATGCACCGCGTTTCGTTCGATTCGTTCAAGAACTCTCGTATCTCGGACATCCGCGAGTTTTTCGCGTCGAAAACGTGCTCCCCGTGCGTTTTAGACGCTAAAAACGCGTATGACACTTGATTCGCACGAATCCGTTGAGAAATGGCCGAGATACGCCGTGTTACACTTGCGGACGATGAAATCTTGCTAGTTCTCGCGTTTTGCAAGCGCGACACACGATGCACCGCGTTTCGTTCGATTCGTTCAAGAACTCTCGTATCTCGGACATCCGCGAGTTTTTCGCGTCGAAAACGTGCTCCCCGTGCGTTTTAGACGCTAAAAACGCGTATGACACTTGATTCGCACGAATCCGTTGAGAAATGGCCGAGATACGCCGTGTTACACTTGCGGACGATGAAATCTTGCTAGTTCTCGCGTTTTGCAAGCGCGACACACGATGCACCGCGTTTCGTTCGATTCGTTCAAGAACTCTCGTATCTCGGACATCCGCGAGTTTTTCGCGTCGAAAACGTGCTCCCCGTGCGTTTTAGACGCTAAAAACGCGTATGACACTTGATTCGCACGAATCCGTTGAGAAATGGCCGAGATACGCCGTGTTACACTTGCGGACGATGAAATCTTGCTAGTTCTCGCGTTTTGCAAGCGCGACACACGATGCACCGCGTTTCGTTCGATTCGTTCAAGAACTCTCGTATCTCGGACATCCGCGAGTTTTTCGCGTCGAAAACGTGCTCCCCGTGCGTTTTAGACGCTAAAAACGCGTATGACACTTGATTCGCACGAATCCGTTGAGAAATGGCCGAGATACGCCGTGTTACACTTGCGGACGATGAAATCTTGCTAGTTCTCGCGTTTTGCAAGCGCGACACACGATGCACCGCGTTTCGTTCGATTCGTTCAAGAACTCTCGTATCTCGGACATCCGCGAGTTTTTCGCGTCGAAAACGTGCTCCCCGTGCGTTTTAGACGCTAAAAACGCGTATGACACTTGATTCGCACGAATCCGTTGAGAAATGGCCGAGATACGCCGTGTTACACTTGCGGACGATGAAATCTTGCTAGTTCTCGCGTTTTGCAAGCGCGACACACGATGCACCGCGTTTCGTTCGATTCGTTCAAGAACTCTCGTATCTCGGACATCCGCGAGTTTTTCGCGTCGAAAACGTGCTCCCCGTGCGTTTTAGACGCTAAAAACGCGTATGACACTTGATTCGCACGAATCCGTTGAGAAATGGCCGAGATACGCCGTGTTACACTTGCGGACGATGAAATCTTGCTAGTTCTCGCGTTTTGCAAGCGCGACACACGATGCACCGCGTTTCGTTCGATTCGTTCAAGAACTCTCGTATCTCGGACATCCGCGAGTTTTTCGCGTCGAAAACGTGCTCCCCGTGCGTTTTAGACGCTAAAAACGCGTATGACACTTGATTCGCACGAATCCGTTGAGAAATGGCCGAGATACGCCGTGTTACACTTGCGGACGATGAAATCTTGCTAGTTCTCGCGTTTTGCAAGCGCGACACACGATGCACCGCGTTTCGTTCGATTCGTTCAAGAACTCTCGTATCTCGGACATCCGCGAGTTTTTCGCGTCGAAAACGTGCTCCCCGTGCGTTTTAGACGCTAAAAACGCGTATGACACTTGATTCGCACGAATCCGTTGAGAAATGGCCGAGATACGCCGTGTTACACTTGCGGACGATGAAATCTTGCTAGTTCTCGCGTTTTGCAAGCGCGACACACGATGCACCGCGTTTCGTTCGATTCGTTCAAGAACTCTCGTATCTCGGACATCCGCGAGTTTTTCGCGTCGAAAACGTGCTCCCCGTGCGTTTTAGACGCTAAAAACGCGTATGACACTTGATTCGCACGAATCCGTTGAGAAATGGCCGAGATACGCCGTGTTACACTTGCGGACGATGAAATCTTGCTAGTTCTCGCGTTTTGCAAGCGCGACACACGATGCACCGCGTTTCGTTCGATTCGTTCAAGAACTCTCGTATCTCGGACATCCGCGAGTTTTTCGCGTCGAAAACGTGCTCCCCGTGCGTTTTAGACGCTAAAAACGCGTATGACACTTGATTCGCACGAATCCGTTGAGAAATGGCCGAGATACGCCGTGTTACACTTGCGGACGATGAAATCTTGCTAGTTCTCGCGTTTTGCAAGCGCGACACACGATGCACCGCGTTTCGTTCGATTCGTTCAAGAACTCTCGTATCTCGGACATCCGCGAGTTTTTCGCGTCGAAAACGTGCTCCCCGTGCGTTTTAGACGCTAAAAACGCGTATGACACTTGATTCGCACGAATCCGTTGAGAAATGGCCGAGATACGCCGTGTTACACTTGCGGACGATGAAATCTTGCTAGTTCTCGCGTTTTGCAAGCGCGACACACGATGCACCGCGTTTCGTTCGATTCGTTCAAGAACTCTCGTATCTCGGACATCCGCGAGTTTTTCGCGTCGAAAACGTGCTCCCCGTGCGTTTTAGACGCTAAAAACGCGTATGACACTTGATTCGCACGAATCCGTTGAGAAATGGCCGAGATACGCCGTGTTACACTTGCGGACGATGAAATCTTGCTAGTTCTCGCGTTTTGCAAGCGCGACACACGATGCACCGCGTTTCGTTCGATTCGTTCAAGAACTCTCGTATCTCGGACATCCGCGAGTTTTTCGCGTCGAAAACGTGCTCCCCGTGCGTTTTAGACGCTAAAAACGCGTATGACACTTGATTCGCACGAATCCGTTGAGAAATGGCCGAGATACGCCGTGTTACACTTGCGGACGATGAAATCTTGCTAGTTCTCGCGTTTTGCAAGCGCGACACACGATGCACCGCGTTTCGTTCGATTCGTTCAAGAACTCTCGTATCTCGGACATCCGCGAGTTTTTCGCGTCGAAAACGTGCTCCCCGTGCGTTTTAGACGCTAAAAACGCGTATGACACTTGATTCGCACGAATCCGTTGAGAAATGGCCGAGATACGCCGTGTTACACTTGCGGACGATGAAATCTTGCTAGTTCTCGCGTTTTGCAAGCGCGACACACGATGCACCGCGTTTCGTTCGATTCGTTCAAGAACTCTCGTATCTCGGACATCCGCGAGTTTTTCGCGTCGAAAACGTGCTCCCCGTGCGTTTTAGACGCTAAAAACGCGTATGACACTTGATTCGCACGAATCCGTTGAGAAATGGCCGAGATACGCCGTGTTACACTTGCGGACGATGAAATCTTGCTAGTTCTCGCGTTTTGCAAGCGCGACACACGATGCACCGCGTTTCGTTCGATTCGTTCAAGAACTCTCGTATCTCGGACATCCGCGAGTTTTTCGCGTCGAAAACGTGCTCCCCGTGCGTTTTAGACGCTAAAAACGCGTATGACACTTGATTCGCACGAATCCGTTGAGAAATGGCCGAGATACGCCGTGTTACACTTGCGGACGATGAAATCTTGCTAGTTCTCGCGTTTTGCAAGCGCGACACACGATGCACCGCGTTTCGTTCGATTCGTTCAAGAACTCTCGTATCTCGGACATCCGCGAGTTTTTCGCGTCGAAAACGTGCTCCCCGTGCGTTTTAGACGCTAAAAACGCGTATGACACTTGATTCGCACGAATCCGTTGAGAAATGGCCGAGATACGCCGTGTTACACTTGCGGACGATGAAATCTTGCTAGTTCTCGCGTTTTGCAAGCGCGACACACGATGCACCGCGTTTCGTTCGATTCGTTCAAGAACTCTCGTATCTCGGACATCCGCGAGTTTTTCGCGTCGAAAACGTGCTCCCCGTGCGTTTTAGACGCTAAAAACGCGTATGACACTTGATTCGCACGAATCCGTTGAGAAATGGCCGAGATACGCCGTGTTACACTTGCGGACGATGAAATCTTGCTAGTTCTCGCGTTTTGCAAGCGCGACACACGATGCACCGCGTTTCGTTCGATTCGTTCAAGAACTCTCGTATCTCGGACATCCGCGAGTTTTTCGCGTCGAAAACGTGCTCCCCGTGCGTTTTAGACGCTAAAAACGCGTATGACACTTGATTCGCACGAATCCGTTGAGAAATGGCCGAGATACGCCGTGTTACACTTGCGGACGATGAAATCTTGCTAGTTCTCGCGTTTTGCAAGCGCGACACACGATGCACCGCGTTTCGTTCGATTCGTTCAAGAACTCTCGTATCTCGGACATCCGCGAGTTTTTCGCGTCGAAAACGTGCTCCCCGTGCGTTTTAGACGCTAAAAACGCGTATGACACTTGATTCGCACGAATCCGTTGAGAAATGGCCGAGATACGCCGTGTTACACTTGCGGACGATGAAATCTTGCTAGTTCTCGCGTTTTGCAAGCGCGACACACGATGCACCGCGTTTCGTTCGATTCGTTCAAGAACTCTCGTATCTCGGACATCCGCGAGTTTTTCGCGTCGAAAACGTGCTCCCCGTGCGTTTTAGACGCTAAAAACGCGTATGACACTTGATTCGCACGAATCCGTTGAGAAATGGCCGAGATACGCCGTGTTACACTTGCGGACGATGAAATCTTGCTAGTTCTCGCGTTTTGCAAGCGCGACACACGATGCACCGCGTTTCGTTCGATTCGTTCAAGAACTCTCGTATCTCGGACATCCGCGAGTTTTTCGCGTCGAAAACGTGCTCCCCGTGCGTTTTAGACGCTAAAAACGCGTATGACACTTGATTCGCACGAATCCGTTGAGAAATGGCCGAGATACGCCGTGTTACACTTGCGGACGATGAAATCTTGCTAGTTCTCGCGTTTTGCAAGCGCGACACACGATGCACCGCGTTTCGTTCGATTCGTTCAAGAACTCTCGTATCTCGGACATCCGCGAGTTTTTCGCGTCGAAAACGTGCTCCCCGTGCGTTTTAGACGCTAAAAACGCGTATGACACTTGATTCGCACGAATCCGTTGAGAAATGGCCGAGATACGCCGTGTTACACTTGCGGACGATGAAATCTTGCTAGTTCTCGCGTTTTGCAAGCGCGACACACGATGCACCGCGTTTCGTTCGATTCGTTCAAGAACTCTCGTATCTCGGACATCCGCGAGTTTTTCGCGTCGAAAACGTGCTCCCCGTGCGTTTTAGACGCTAAAAACGCGTATGACACTTGATTCGCACGAATCCGTTGAGAAATGGCCGAGATACGCCGTGTTACACTTGCGGACGATGAAATCTTGCTAGTTCTCGCGTTTTGCAAGCGCGACACACGATGCACCGCGTTTCGTTCGATTCGTTCAAGAACTCTCGTATCTCGGACATCCGCGAGTTTTTCGCGTCGAAAACGTGCTCCCCGTGCGTTTTAGACGCTAAAAACGCGTATGACACTTGATTCGCACGAATCCGTTGAGAAATGGCCGAGATACGCCGTGTTACACTTGCGGACGATGAAATCTTGCTAGTTCTCGCGTTTTGCAAGCGCGACACACGATGCACCGCGTTTCGTTCGATTCGTTCAAGAACTCTCGTATCTCGGACATCCGCGAGTTTTTCGCGTCGAAAACGTGCTCCCCGTGCGTTTTAGACGCTAAAAACGCGTATGACACTTGATTCGCACGAATCCGTTGAGAAATGGCCGAGATACGCCGTGTTACACTTGCGGACGATGAAATCTTGCTAGTTCTCGCGTTTTGCAAGCGCGACACACGATGCACCGCGTTTCGTTCGATTCGTTCAAGAACTCTCGTATCTCGGACATCCGCGAGTTTTTCGCGTCGAAAACGTGCTCCCCGTGCGTTTTAGACGCTAAAAACGCGTATGACACTTGATTCGCACGAATCCGTTGAGAAATGGCCGAGATACGCCGTGTTACACTTGCGGACGATGAAATCTTGCTAGTTCTCGCGTTTTGCAAGCGCGACACACGATGCACCGCGTTTCGTTCGATTCGTTCAAGAACTCTCGTATCTCGGACATCCGCGAGTTTTTCGCGTCGAAAACGTGCTCCCCGTGCGTTTTAGACGCTAAAAACGCGTATGACACTTGATTCGCACGAATCCGTTGAGAAATGGCCGAGATACGCCGTGTTACACTTGCGGACGATGAAATCTTGCTAGTTCTCGCGTTTTGCAAGCGCGACACACGATGCACCGCGTTTCGTTCGATTCGTTCAAGAACTCTCGTATCTCGGACATCCGCGAGTTTTTCGCGTCGAAAACGTGCTCCCCGTGCGTTTTAGACGCTAAAAACGCGTATGACACTTGATTCGCACGAATCCGTTGAGAAATGGCCGAGATACGCCGTGTTACACTTGCGGACGATGAAATCTTGCTAGTTCTCGCGTTTTGCAAGCGCGACACACGATGCACCGCGTTTCGTTCGATTCGTTCAAGAACTCTCGTATCTCGGACATCCGCGAGTTTTTCGCGTCGAAAACGTGCTCCCCGTGCGTTTTAGACGCTAAAAACGCGTATGACACTTGATTCGCACGAATCCGTTGAGAAATGGCCGAGATACGCCGTGTTACACTTGCGGACGATGAAATCTTGCTAGTTCTCGCGTTTTGCAAGCGCGACACACGATGCACCGCGTTTCGTTCGATTCGTTCAAGAACTCTCGTATCTCGGACATCCGCGAGTTTTTCGCGTCGAAAACGTGCTCCCCGTGCGTTTTAGACGCTAAAAACGCGTATGACACTTGATTCGCACGAATCCGTTGAGAAATGGCCGAGATACGCCGTGTTACACTTGCGGACGATGAAATCTTGCTAGTTCTCGCGTTTTGCAAGCGCGACACACGATGCACCGCGTTTCGTTCGATTCGTTCAAGAACTCTCGTATCTCGGACATCCGCGAGTTTTTCGCGTCGAAAACGTGCTCCCCGTGCGTTTTAGACGCTAAAAACGCGTATGACACTTGATTCGCACGAATCCGTTGAGAAATGGCCGAGATACGCCGTGTTACACTTGCGGACGATGAAATCTTGCTAGTTCTCGCGTTTTGCAAGCGCGACACACGATGCACCGTCGTTTCGTTCGATTCGTTCAAGAACTCTCGTATCTCGGACATCCGCGAGTTTTTCGCGTCGAAAACGTGCTCCCCGTGCGTTTTAGACGCTAAAAACGCGTATGACACTTGATTCGCACGAATCCGTTGAGAAATGGCCGAGATACGCCGTGTTACACTTGCGGACGATGAAATCTTGCTAGTTCTCGCGTTTTGCAAGCGCGACACACGATGCACCGCGTTTCGTTCGATTCGTTCAAGAACTCTCGTATCTCGGACATCCGCGAGTTTTTCGCGTCGAAAACGTGCTCCCCGTGCGTTTTAGACGCTAAAAACGCGTATGACACTTGATTCGCACGAATCCGTTGAGAAATGGCCGAGATACGCCGTGTTACACTTGCGGACGATGAAATCTTGCTAGTTCTCGCGTTTTGCAAGCGCGACACACGATGCACCGCGTTTCGTTCGATTCGTTCAAGAACTCTCGTATCTCGGACATCCGCGAGTTTTTCGCGTCGAAAACGTGCTCCCCGTGCGTTTTAGACGCTAAAAACGCGTATGACACTTGATTCGCACGAATCCGTTGAGAAATGGCCGAGATACGCCGTGTTACACTTGCGGACGATGAAATCTTGCTAGTTCTCGCGTTTTGCAAGCGCGACACACGATGCACCGCGTTTCGTTCGATTCGTTCAAGAACTCTCGTATCTCGGACATCCGCGAGTTTTTCGCGTCGAAAACGTGCTCCCCGTGCGTTTTAGACGCTAAAAACGCGTATGACACTTGATTCGCACGAATCCGTTGAGAAATGGCCGAGATACGCCGTGTTACACTTGCGGACGATGAAATCTTGCTAGTTCTCGCGTTTTGCAAGCGCGACACACGATGCACCGCGTTTCGTTCGATTCGTTCAAGAACTCTCGTATCTCGGACATCCGCGAGTTTTTCGCGTCGAAAACGTGCTCCCCGTGCGTTTTAGACGCTAAAAACGCGTATGACACTTGATTCGCACGAATCCGTTGAGAAATGGCCGAGATACGCCGTGTTACACTTGCGGACGATGAAATCTTGCTAGTTCTCGCGTTTTGCAAGCGCGACACACGATGCACCGCGTTTCGTTCGATTCGTTCAAGAACTCTCGTATCTCGGACATCCGCGAGTTTTTCGCGTCGAAAACGTGCTCCCCGTGCGTTTTAGACGCTAAAAACGCGTATGACACTTGATTCGCACGAATCCGTTGAGAAATGGCCGAGATACGCCGTGTTACACTTGCGGACGATGAAATCTTGCTAGTTCTCGCGTTTTGCAAGCGCGACACACGATGCACCGCGTTTCGTTCGATTCGTTCAAGAACTCTCGTATCTCGGACATCCGCGAGTTTTTCGCGTCGAAAACGTGCTCCCCGTGCGTTTTAGACGCTAAAAACGCGTATGACACTTGATTCGCACGAATCCGTTGAGAAATGGCCGAGATACGCCGTGTTACACTTGCGGACGATGAAATCTTGCTAGTTCTCGCGTTTTGCAAGCGCGACACACGATGCACCGCGTTTCGTTCGATTCGTTCAAGAACTCTCGTATCTCGGACATCCGCGAGTTTTTCGCGTCGAAAACGTGCTCCCCGTGCGTTTTAGACGCTAAAAACGCGTATGACACTTGATTCGCACGAATCCGTTGAGAAATGGCCGAGATACGCCGTGTTACACTTGCGGACGATGAAATCTTGCTAGTTCTCGCGTTTTGCAAGCGCGACACACGATGCACCGCGTTTCGTTCGATTCGTTCAAGAACTCTCGTATCTCGGACATCCGCGAGTTTTTCGCGTCGAAAACGTGCTCCCCGTGCGTTTTAGACGCTAAAAACGCGTATGACACTTGATTCGCACGAATCCGTTGAGAAATGGCCGAGATACGCCGTGTTACACTTGCGGACGATGAAATCTTGCTAGTTCTCGCGTTTTGCAAGCGCGACACACGATGCACCGCGTTTCGTTCGATTCGTTCAAGAACTCTCGTATCTCGGACATCCGCGAGTTTTTCGCGTCGAAAACGTGCTCCCCGTGCGTTTTAGACGCTAAAAACGCGTATGACACTTGATTCGCACGAATCCGTTGAGAAATGGCCGAGATACGCCGTGTTACACTTGCGGACGATGAAATCTTGCTAGTTCTCGCGTTTTGCAAGCGCGACACACGATGCACCGCGTTTCGTTCGATTCGTTCAAGAACTCTCGTATCTCGGACATCCGCGAGTTTTTCGCGTCGAAAACGTGCTCCCCGTGCGTTTTAGACGCTAAAAACGCGTATGACACTTGATTCGCACGAATCCGTTGAGAAATGGCCGAGATACGCCGTGCTACACTTGCGGACGATGAAATCTTGCTAGTTCTCGCGTTTTGCAAGCGCGACACACGATGCACCGCGTTTCGTTCGATTCGTTCAAGAACTCTCGTATCTCGGACATCCGCGAGTTTTCCGCGTCGAAAACGTGCTCCCCGTGCGTTTTAGACGCTAAAAACGCGTATGACACTTGATTCGCACGAATCCGTTGAGAAATGGCCGAGATACGCCGTGTTACACTTGCGGACGATGAAATCTTGCTAGTTCTCGCGTTTTGCAAGCGCGACACACGATGCACCGCGTTTCGTTCGATTCGTTCAAGAACTCTCGTATCTCGGACATCCGCGAGTTTTTCGCGTCGAAAACGTGCTCTCCGTGCGTTTTAGACGCTAAAAACGCGTATGACACTTGATTCGCACGAATCCGTTGAGAAATGGCCGAGATACGCCGTGTTACACTTGCGGACGATGAAATCTTGCTAGTTCTCGCGTTTTGCAAGCGCGACACACGATGCACCGCGTTTCGTTCGATTCGTTCAAGAACTCTCGTATCTCGGACATCCGCGAGTTTTCCGCGTCGAAAACGTGCTCCCCGTGCGTTTTAGACGCTAAAAACGCGTATGACACTTGATTCGCACGAATCCGTTGAGAAATGGCCGAGATACGCCGTGTTACACTTGCGGACGATGAAATCTTGCTAGTTCTCGCGTTTTGCAAGCGCGACACACGATGCACCGCGTTTCGTTCGATTCGTTCAAGAACTCTCGTATCTCGGACATCCGCGAGTTTTTCGCGTCGAAAACGTGCTCCCCGTGCGTTTTAGACGCTAAAAACGCGTATGACACTTGATTCGCACGAATCCGTTGAGAAATGGCCGAGATACGCCGTGTTACACTTGCGGACGATGAAATCTTGCTAGTTCTCGCGTTTTGCAAGCGCGACACACGATGCACCGCGTTTCGTTCGATTCGTTCAAGAACTCTCGTATCTCGGACATCCGCGAGTTTTTCGCGTCGAAAACGTGCTCCCCGTGCGTTTTAGACGCTAAAAACGCGTATGACACTTGATTCGCACGAATCCGTTGAGAAATGGCCGAGATACGCCGTGTTACACTTGCGGACGATGAAATCTTGCTAGTTCTCGCGTTTTGCAAGCGCGACACACGATGCACCGCGTTTCGTTCGATTCGTTCAAGAACTCTCGTATTGTTACGTCCTGCGTCCTCCACCCCTATATTTTTTCCGCATATTACTAATAATGTAAAGTACCATTACTCTCGCGACCGTTTTCAGGGCCGGCCTTCTCTATAATGGGGCCCGGGTGCAAGAAACCATATGGGGCCCTAAATTTGTAGTATTGCAATATGTCTTGTGCGTTATTTACATCTCTTTCATTCAAAATCAAATCCCGTATCCCAATGTGATAGAATATACTGTATTGTCAAGTTTCATGTGCAAGAGTACATATATTATTTTAGTTCTTGATCATGTTGGGGCCCCCTCAATCGCGGGGCCCCGGTGCATAGCATCCGCCGCACCTCCCAGATGGCCGGCCCCTGCGTTTATGGCATGGGTTATATTCCAGACCTAATCCAACCTGTCCCAACCTGTCCCAACCTGTCCCATCCCGTCCCAACCTGTCCCAACCCATATCAGACCTTTTCCAACCTGTTCCAGACCTGCCCAGACCCGCCCACATATACAGGCCTCACCCACGCCTGCCCTGTTGCCAATAATCTGTTAGTTTTAAGTTAGACTCGCTACCATTGACCTTTTCTAATGTACCATAGCTAGCGACCGTTGAACTCCCTTGATATCGGCGGAAATCGACAATTCACCTTTTTCCACAAGGATGTCGATGAGTCAATGTCGTTAATTTTAGGTTAGATTTACCACTAGCGACCGTCAGTATCGAGCCATGCTCGCCGATAACTCCGACCATTGAATTACCCACGACACCGGCGCAAGTCGATAAATATGTCTCTCCCGCTGTCGATAATTTTGTTTTCACCATTGCCGGTAATTCAATGTCGATAATTTTAGGTTAGACTTACCACCAGTGACCGTCGGTAACGAGCCATGTTTGCCGGTAACCCACGGTCACTGAATCTCTTGGGAACATATACGCTTACCATATGTTTAACAGCAGTAACGTTATACGCATTGTATCAGCCTCTAAGACAGGCAACGTACACGTAGGAGTATTCGTGTCCGTATAACCGCCTAGCACAGGCATATGTAATCCGCCTATCTCTTAAGTACATAAGCACCAAGCAGATCGACCGAAAGGAACGTTCGAGAAGCTTCGTGCTTATTCCCAACATATTATATATCACCTCGACCAGAGGCATAGTCGTAAGTCCGTAAGCCTCCTCAAGGCACATTCTTTCACGCGTTACGATAAGGCACGGACACCGGCTCGCTCGAGTTGCGCGCTCCCCATTCCATGCGATAAGGCACGGACGCCGGCTCGCTCGAGTTGCGCGCTCCCCATCCCACGCGATAAGGCACGCCGCGCTGAGTCAGCAAGATAAGGCACGGACGCTGGCTCGCTCGAGTCGCGCGCTCCCCATCCCACTGCGATAATGCTGACCACGCGCATTCCATCACGCGTGCGAAAGTCTAAGACCGAGCGTTCACAATGGGATTGCTGACGCAGCTCTCCCACTGCCGACGAGTCCCCGCCACTTTCCGAGCCGACGAGCTCCGCTGCAACGCCGGGACATTCAGTCTTCATCGCCGCGTCAACCAGTACGGTCACTTCAAACCCATTGCTCCGAGCTTAGTCTCACGCGTTCCGCCTTACGAGTTTATACTTCGGATAGTTAATCATTAGTACCCAGTGTTCACATCATTGTAGTAGATCTGTGTTTAATAAAATACTTTTACGCAACTTCGTGAACCATCTACCCTGACAGGCATCCAGCAAGGTAAGAATTTAAATCCTCATTATTCCACATTGTGATATCCTTCCGTAAGGGCAACCCGTGTGACTACTCGTGACCATCGTTATTTTAGTTAACTTCTAACAACATTGCTTTTTAAACTCAATCATTTACATTATTCTCGAGACTGTCGTAATCAACGTGGCATTTATTATATATTGTTGCAAATCTCGTGTACCACGTTTCACTATACGGGTATTCTGTGCGCTTAAGCCAGTCTTTATCGCCGCTTCGAACCGAACAGTCGCACCTCTCTAACAAGCAAGCCTTAAGCGTTACTAGTAGTCGACCTACACTCGAGTCTGTTAACAATAGAATCTGTGTAATACCAGTGTACAACCAACGCCGTCTTCAATGCATCTATAAGGTATTTGGTGCAGACTTATTCTCCTCTTTCCCACATCCAACGTGAGCGCAATTATTTCGTTTATTTAACTTTTGTTGAATCTTGCTAACGTTACAAATCTTTGGAAACATCGGACATTTACAATTCATTCGCGATAACCGAACTCCTTTCATATAACTCATTTATCCTTCCTAACCTGCCACTTTCTTCGAAATATCGGACAGTTATAATTCACCGGCGATCATTGAATACGGACGACGTCCTATTAACCGAGTGTTCTCTGTGCTTTAAGTCAGTGACGTGTCACGAGCATTCAGTTGCTCGGCCGCTCTCTCAGTGTCCCCTGGATCAAGGCTAGGCGTTGAGTCGCTTGCCTTTCCGTAGTGATCTACCACCAACCGTAACCACAGTGCGTGACAGCCGACCAGCATTCAGTTGCTGGGCGCAGCCGACCAGCATTAAGTTGCTGGGCGCCAGCCGACCAGCATTAAGTTGCTGGGCGCCAGCGTACAGCTGCTGATTGCGCCAGCATACAGTTGCTGTTCCGCCAGCATACAGTTGCTGATTTCGCCATGGTACGGCCCCAAGGTTAGTAGTCACTGGTGCTCCCGACAGCACTACCCCTATGAAAATCATAAAGCAGAGAATATTCCGTTATTTAGGAGGTCGACCCTCGCAGCATCGCCGAGGACAACGACATACAAATATTAAACTAGTGTAACGTTCCTCTCTCAATAAAACCCTTTATTTTCGTTCTGCGCTCACGTTGCAAAATTTCCTACCTCCGAACCCTGTCAATTTTAGAATAAGTGTAAATCTCGGCGGTATAGGAATTACCGAGACGATATTAAGTATATTTGTGCGGTAGCCATTCCGACGTTTGACATATTTGTGCGGTAGCCATTCCGACGTTGATATTTTGGTACGGTAACCATTCCGGTTTTAGAGTCACATTTGTGCGGTACCCATTCCGACGTTGATATTTTTGGTACGGTAACCATTCCGGGTTTAGAGTCACATTTGTGCGGTAGCCATTCCGACGTTGATATTTTTGGTACGGTAACCATTCCGGGTTTAGAGTCACATTTGTGCGGTAGCCATTCCGACGTTGATATTTTTGGTACGGTAACCATTCCGGGTTTAGAGTCACATTTGTGCGGTACCCATTCCGACGTTGATATTTTTGGTACGGTAACCATTCCGGGTTTAGAGTCACATTTGTGCGGTAGCCATTCCGACGTTGATATTTTTGGTACGGTAACCATTCCGGGTTTAGAGTCACATTTGTGCGGTAGCCATTCCGACGTTGATATTTTTGGTACGGTAACCATTCCGGGTTTAGAGTCACATTTGTGCGGTAGCCATTCCGACGTTGATATATTTGGTACGGTAACCATTCCGGGTTTAGAGTCACATTCTGCGCGGTAGCCATTCCGACGATAAATAAATCTTGTGCGGTAACCAGTCCGACCAGTTAAGTAAGTTAGAAACACCCGGTAATAATACCGACTTCTGTAACACCTCCGCGCAAGGAAAGTAGATTGCGCTCCAAGTACCGACCGATTCAGCCGTCTGCTCTCGGGTCCCAGCTATACGCGGTGTATGCAGCGTGGCTAAAAACCGAGGACGTAACAGAGAGAAATAAAAATTTGGTGTCAGAAGTGGGATACGCCAGACGGATTATTCGGTCTATAATCGCGAGATAACTAGTCAAGGAAAATGTCTCACGAGGCAAGTCAGACAAGCAGCCGTCTCATGACGGAGGCCGAAGTTGCCGAAATACAAGATAAATTGATTGCGAGGGAGAGTCAATTAGCGGAACAAGCCGCTTTGATCCGAACATTGCAAGCGGAGAAAGATACGACGAGGGGACAAACGGAACCAAGCCTTTCGCAATTACTCAACTCCTTGACACTCAAAGTGGACGAAGCGACGGAAGGCCCGGGACATGAAGACACGGAATCTGCTCAAGCGAGACCACCCCGAGCAACGACTTCCCACGACGCGGGAAGTCGCAGAACATCAAACCTCAGAAGAAATCTCTCCCCCTCGTCCACCCCTGGAATTGGTATTAAGGACGCTTTAGAGATTGTCCCCACCTATGACGGATACAAATTATCGATATTCCAATTCTCGCGCGCTTGCGAACGGGCTCGCGATTTATTACCCCCGCGGCTGGAAAGTAGCCTAACACAAATGATTATTAACAAACTCCGTGGACATGCCTTCCAAGTTATAGAGGATACGGACATCCTTACGGTTTGCGAATTGACAGACCGGCTAAAGAGCGTTTTTGGTCCCAAAAAGTCAGTGAACCAATACCGCGGCGAATTAGGTAATATTTTCAAACGACCCAACGAACATATTTTGGACTACGTCGGTCGCGTCAAAGACCTAAAGACAGCCATTACGGACGGAGAACGGCAAGTTCACGGAAGATTAACCCTTGCGATGAAAGAAGCAATAGAACTAGACGTCTTGGAAAGCTTCACTAGCGGCCTACCCGCCGACATTCAAATTAGACTCCGGGTCCAAGGGTATGAGACTCTTGACGACGCGTTTGTGAAGTGTAACCAGATCGCCAGGACAATAGAAACGGAGAACAGTCGTTACAGAACGCAACCACCGCGAGAGCAATTTAGACGGGACCCAAGGCCATTGCAATTCGAGCCACGGAACCCGTACCAGCCGCGTCAATTTGATTCTCGCGATCAATATCGCCCAAACAATGCGAACCAACCTGAACAACGAAACCAACTTCCACCGCGCCGATTCGAACAAAGGAATGCGTACCCTCCCCGTCGAACGGAGCCGAGGAATCCGTTCCCTCAAGAGCAGCGACGCAACGCCGGGGAATGGCGAGGCTCTCCCGTGAACCAACAACCCCCCTCACCAGCGACAAATGAGCCGACGTGCAACTATTGTAAAGCACCGGGCCATGTGGTACGGGATTGCCCGAGATTGGCCTATAAACGGGGTCAGGAGAACGCGGAACAAGAAAGACGCAACTACCCGGGAAACGCCGCGGGCACTCCGGCTCCATACAACGCCCAGCGGAGCGCCCCGACTACAGGGCGTCAAATGATGTTAGCCGAAGCAATCCCGGCCACGGCCACAGAGCAGTACGAGTCGCCTCAGTAATACTCGAAAAGGCGGAGTACGTGCCAAGCGTCCAATTAGCGTCTGAAAGTCTGCAAGAAATCACACCATTAATGATAGACTCCGGATCTGAGCTCAACCTCGTAAAACAAAGTTCCCTGAAGGATAACGTCAAAATTGAAAGAGACACGGCGATTCACCTTCAAGGCATTTCTGAGGGAGCCGTAGAGACATTAGGAAAGGTGCAAATCCGCATCCTCGGGTCCGACGTCGAATTCCACATAGTTCCAGAAGAGTTCCCAATCACCCAGAAGGGCATTTTAGGATCGGCATTCCTTACCAAAAACTCTGTTAAAGTAGACTATCTGAAAAGAAGGATCAAGTGCAATGGGATGTACATCCCATTCGCCGAACAGGAACTCATTCGGATCCTCCCACGCAGCAGGACCCCCTTTCACGTGAGAATTGCAAACCCAGGAATCAAATCAGGATACATTCCGCGGATGAAGATTCAAGACGGAATTTTTCTGGGAGAAGCGGCTGTGGCCAACGACAAAGGGCGAGCCTATCTTCCCGTCCATAACACGACCGAAATCGATTTCGATCTAGTTGTTCCAACCATTGTTCTGGAACCGTTTGAAGTACCGGAAGGCAGCTGTGAGGCAACCACGGGATCCACCGAGGCATGCCTAACCATTGGCACCACCGGGGAATGGGTGGAGGAAAAACCACGAGCCCAGCAGGTAAAAGACCTACTACGACTTGAGCATTTGGACGCAAGGGAAAAGAAAAGCGTGGAATCATTGCTCTATGAAACGGCGGACATATTCCACCTACCGAACGAACCATTGGGAACATCAAACCTCGTATCGCACTCGATACACACTACCGACGATATTCCGGTAAACACAAAGCAGTACCGGTTCCCACCGGTTCACAAAGAGGAAATAAATAAACAGGTACAAGAACTATTGAAAAACGGAACAATACAAAACTCAATGTCGCCGTATAACTCGCCACTATGGATCGTCCCCAAGAAACCGGACTCCAAAGGAAACAAAAGGTGGCGCATGGTGATAGATTATAGGACTTTAAACGAGAAAACTATAGGTGATGCGTATCCCCTACCTAACATCGCGGAAATTCTCGATCAGCTAGGTGGAGCGAGATATTTTTCGGTATTTGATTTGGCATCCGGTTTCCACCAAATACCCATGTCAGACCGCGACGCAGAAAAAACAGCGTTTTCGACCCCCTATGGGCATTACCATTTCAAACGGATGCCGTTCGGACTCAAGAGCGCACCCGCAACGTTCCAAAGATTAATGGACAACGTATTGACGGGACTGCAGGGACAAGAGCTGTTCGTCTACTTAGACGACATTGTGCTGTACGCTAGCTCCCTCCACGAACACGAAGCGAAATTCCGAAACCTAGCCGACAGACTGCGTAAAGCAAACCTTAAATTACAACCAGACAAGTGCGAATTTCTTAGGCACGAAGTCAATTATTTGGGACATATAATCGGAGAGGACGGTGTGAGACCCGATCCGAGCAAAATCACCGCGGTCAAAGAGTTTCCCAGGCCAAAAAGCCCCAAGAATATCAAACAATTTCTTGGACTAGCAGGGTATTACAGGCGATTTATACCAAATTTCTCCAAGACCGCTAAACCTCTGACCGACCTGTTGAAAAAGAACAAGCCCTTCATTTGGGAGAACATACAAACTAAGTCCTTCGAGACACTGAAAGAAGCCCTTTGCTCGAAACCCATTCTACAATACCCCGACTTTACGCAGCCATTTAATTTGACTACCGACGCGTCCGGATACGCGATCGGGGGCGTCCTGAGCCAGGGGCCTATCGGAAAGGATCTTCCGATAGGATACGCTTCACGATTACTCAACGACCCAGAATCTCGATACTCAACAATTGAAAAGGAATGCCTCGCGATTTTATACTGTGTGTCGCACTTCCGGCCTTACCTCTATGGCCGTAAATTTACCATCATCACCGACCACAAACCACTAGTTTGGCTCCATTCGGTCAAGGACCCGTCGTCCAGACTTTGGAAATGGAGGCTGAAACTATCGGAATTCGAATATGAAATCCAGCACAAGGCAGGATCTGCGAATTCTAACGCAGATGCACTCTCCCGGAACCCACCAGAGGGACCGATGACCGAGTGCGTGCCCATCCTGCCCATCCAGGGGAAGAAGAGACCCCTCAAACTCCGGACCAAGCTATATGATTCCTCGTCCTCTTCCGAATCAACATCGGAAACAATACCACGAAGAAGAAAATACACGAAACACGGGAAGGTCCAAACCTCTTCGTCGGGAGCCATAACCGAGTCGAGGCCCCAGGAAACAGAGCGTGAGAAGCGCCCGCGACCAGAAAATACGTCATCGGAATCCCCCGCGAAACCCCCCGAAAAAAGACCCAGAGACAAGGGTTCTGATCCAGGAACGCCCCAACCGGGACCATCATCAATGGAAGAAACCCCAACACAGCCAAGACCGCCTGAAATCGCGGCAACGGAGTATTACGACTCTTACGACTCCGAAGTCTCGACCGACAGAAGGGAAGACTTCGGCCCATCCGAGTGTATATGGTATACAGACCATCCAGACACAGAACAAAGTCCGACGGATGTACGAGATGACCGCAGCGACTTACCCGCCGACGACATCTCGAATATTGACTCCGCTCCCGAAATGAGCTCCGGAGACGGGGACCTTTTTGATAATCCTAACCCACGGTACTCCCTCCGGCAAGAGAGTTCGCCGCGAGTAAAGATAGAGTACCTCCGCGATCCACTTAACATACGTAAAGACAATATGGTCATTTTTATCGACATGAAGGGGCAACCACGCGATAATGGTGCGTTGAATCTAGCCAAATACGGTAAATTACCCGAATATAAGGATCTCACGTTCTGTCGCGCGAAAGTCACGCCGATGAAGTCAAAGTATTTGATCGCGCTCCCAGTAAAACATGGCGACGCGGATAAGGTAGAAGTAGAGACCCTGGACGACGCGATCCACTCTCTGTTAGACGTCGCGATAGAGTTGCAATTAGATAGCATTAGTATCGGGCATACGCCATACGTCGACAACGTATCTTGGCTGCACATTAGCACTTCAATCGCGAGGATATTTTCAGGGCACTGTCTAACCCTTAACGTTTGCGAGGGATTAGTGTCAATCCCTGATAACTCTTCGAGAAGCGACATAATCAAAGAGTACCACGCATCAGCAATGGGCGGTCACAAAGGCGTAACGAAAACATATCAGCGTATAAGAGAACGATATTATTGGGAGAATATGAAGGAGGATGTTCAAAAATACATCCAAGTATGTCGAAATTGTCAGCTCAAAAAACTAACTCGCGTCAAAACCAAACAGCCCATGGTCATAACCGACACACCCGGTTCGGCATTCGATAAGGTCGCGCTCGATATAGTTGGACCTTTGCCGGTTACGAACCAGGGTAACGAATTTATTTTAACGATGCAAGATCTCCTGACCAAATATTGCATCGCAGTCCCGCTGAAAAACGCCCAAGCAATTCCCATTGGCGATGCTATGATCAAAAATCTGATATGCCGCTTCGGAGCGCCCAGGGCGATTCTGACCGACCAAGGTGCGTCCTTCACCTCGGCCGTGTTTAAACACATAGCTCGTAAGTTTCACATAACAAGATGCCGAACGACGGCATACTACCCGCAGTCAAACGGTTCACTGGAGCGATCACACCACGTCCTGGCGGAGTACTTAAAACAGTACGTCGATGAAAGAAACGATTGGGACCAATGGACCGATCTCGCGATATTCTCTTATAACACAAGCGTCCACGAAGGGACGAAATTTACACCACACGAATTGGTCTTCGGTAGACTCGCGCGTATCCCTTCAAGCCACCCGTACATCGAAGAAGGGATCGATGTAACATACCGGGAATATTTAGAGACCCTTTTTCATCAAATCCAGGACCTGCAGGAGATCGCTCGGAGCCGTTTGATCAGGGCAAAGGAGAGATCTAAAGAGTACTATGACCGGCGCATTAACCCCCAGAATTTTAAGGTGGGAGATCAGGTATTCCTCCTAAAGGAACCCGTAAAAGGTAAATTCGCGGATCAATACACCGGCCCGCACGAAGTCCTGGAGGTACTATCAAACCATAATGCAAAAATTGATTTTAGGGGAAACCCCCGCGTCGTACATATAAATAAGCTAAAGTTAAGGAGGAATGGGACAAACAATCTGGTCAAAAGTTAATGCCACATGGCGGCAAAAATTGATTTTAGAGGAAACCCCCGCGTCGTACATATAAATATTTATATAATGAAATTTTATTGCTGAAAACTCACACGAATTTACAAAATATGGAACCACAAAAACTTCTTGAATATATATGTAAAATGAGCTCCAATCAACATATCTCAATGTTTTTATAGCCACGAAAATATTAGCTACACTTCCAGTATCCGTAGCGTCTGGCAAACGTTCTTTTTCTAAATTAAAACTTATAAAAAACTCTCCGCGGTCTACAATGCTTCAGGAACGCCTTAGTAACTTATCAACGATTTCTATTAATCACGAAATATTAGATAAGCTGGACATGCATGCTATCATTTCTGAAATATTCTCTTCAGAAAGCGCGTCAAACACATTTTATCTCACCGAAATCGTAGGTTATTCTTTCCACAATTTTTTAATTACGAAAGAAATCTTGATGCGTTTGAAACATTTATTTTGTTAATTTTTATTTATATACTTTATAGAGCGTATCCTATCGGAAGATCCTTTCCGATAGGCCACATGGCGGAAAGGCATACACAGTTATGCTTCTTTATTACACTAAAATAAATTCCCCCCCCCCCCAGGATTGCAAGAAATTCTGCGATTTCTTATGTGTGTCCGACTCCTCCTTAAACCATACACAGTTATGCTTCTTTATTACACTAAAATAAATTCCCCCCCCCCCAGGATTGCAAGAAATTCTGCGATTTCTTATATGTGTCCGACTCCTCCTTAAACCGAGTTAAGTAGAAATAAGAACATACAAATTACCTGCGAATCTATGTGTACAAGTCCCATTAGAATTGCGAAATTTAAAACGTATTGGTAAGATGAGCAATACCCCGCAGAAATGTTACCCGAGGCTGGGGAGGACGACCCCGCGGCGGCCGCCGTGGCGCCGACCGGAGCGCTGGCTCGCATGCTCTGTGTGCACACGGAGTTTTGTGAGAGGGAAGAAGATATATACCTCTGTCGCACTTGCACTGAACAGCAAGAGCCGGGCCGCACGGTGGAGTCGGTACATTTCATACAGGACCCCGCAATACGGTTCGCGAGCTGTGCCCTGTGCCAGGTCCTCCTCTACTGGGTGCGCAGCGCGATGAGTTGTATCGCCTGCACCGAGGAGTACGGTAATACCGGGAGACCACTAGAGGTGACGGGACGGCTCGGCGACGATTACATCGAGCTCGTCCTGGGGCGACACTAGGGCATAGCGTATCCGGAATAAATCGTAGCAAGCAAACCCCGAGAAAAGTAACTTCAACAAGTCAGAATTACCGTAAAACGGTCCGTACCCTTGCAGCCATGCAACAACGGGTTAGGACAAGCACCCCCGCAAGAGCGGAGGGACCCGCCACAGGCCTGGGCCGGCTTCTGTGCGTGTACGTGGAACTGTACGAAAAGGCGGAAGAGGTGTTCCTGTGCCCCGATTGCGCCGACTACGAGGACGATGAGGGAAACTATCCGTTAATCATGGTGCACTTCCTGCAGCACCCAGAGAGCCCGCTGATTAGGTGCGACGAGTGCGGTGCCCCGCCCGTCCGCGTGCGCAGTGCCGCGTCCTGCGTGCTGTGTGCGGGACGGTACGAGGAATATACCGGATCTCTGGACGCTTTAGGGCTGCTCGAGCGATATCACATTGAGGTCATTAGACATGTGACCGTCGAATAGGGACTCAGTGAACAGGATAAAACTTTGCCACGCAAAAACCTCGGTATTACTGCCGCGAGGTGTAATCGAGAATTGTTGTTTGGCGGTCAACGATCGCGCTTGGCTTTAGAAATACTACATTTAAACAAATTAGACGCGACCCAGTGTCAATCATCAGTGTTGCGGGTTCCATTAGCTGTTGACCGACTATCCTTATGGTCGGTACGTCGATCTCCTCATTGGATGAATGCGGATATTTTGTTTCTGGCCATGGGCGCCCCACAAAGTTGGAATCCCACGGCCTTGGTATTTTTATGGTTGTTGTCCGTGGTACGGATATTTGGGAACCCCGAAAGGTACACATGGATTCGAAGGTCCAAGTCCACTGTACACCGAGGTCGAATAGGATATAATAAACTTTGTAAACGCTCGGTTGCAGAACCATGGACGCATATGTATTCGTATTACTCCTAAGTTTGTATACGCACGCCGACGCACTCATCGGGTTCGACTGCGGAGGGCAGCATTTGAACTCCACAACGATTTCCCTCCTGGATGCAGGGGATTGTGACATCAGCCTGAAGTCTCCCAACTCCACGAAAACTTATGTCCAGCTTCTCCAATTGGCGGATTACCAGCACGCGGATATCATCCAATGCAAAGTGGAGATATCCCGAACCATTTACTACTGTGGCATGCACTCCCACGTCTCAATCGTACATAATGGACAGTACGAATATCTATTGGATGTGAGCCACAAAAACTGCCTCCAAATGCATCAGGACGGCACATTATCATTGGGTCAAGGAGCCTACGTTACGGGGCTGCGTCCAAACTCTACGGATCTCCGAAGTGTCACCCTGGCGGGAAGAGTCTCCCAAGGAGGAGAATGTTCTGGTACCCAATTTTCGGATCCTTATGGCACTTGGGATAATGTAGTGGTACAGGCGGTCGCCAAAATCACCCTACGAACGGGAACCGCTGCCGTTAAGCTAGCAGCCGGCAAGATTACACTGAAATCTGGGACCACCTGCCCTCTTGGCGACGGTCACTGCGTCGACCTATCCGATGGACACACTTTCTGGGCGCCCATGCCGGTTCCAACATGTAACTTCGATCAATACGACGTTCTCTACGAAGGGTATGCGACAAAGACCTACGGGGAGGACCGCACCAAGCCGACCGTGTACTCCCTGACCACGCAGGAAATTACGTTCGCGCTGACAAGAACAACGGAACAACAGCTGTGCGGTTACGTCCTGTTGCGTACAGAGCACCCAAAATTATTCCTACTGGAAACGACGAAGGGCAACACCTTCAAGACTAGGAACAAAATCCCTGTCGACAACCTCGATATCTTCACATATGTGAATTCAAAATTCGTGTACGTGGAGAAACACCTCAGGACACAGATGACCACCCTCTACAACGACGTAATTACGCAAAAGTGCAAATTGGAGAGGCAAATTATCAAAAATGCCTTAGCATTGGGAAGGCTCGTGCCCGATGAATTTGCATACACACTCATGAAGAAGCCGGGGTACATGGCTGTTTCCGCGGGAGAGGTGGCACATGTCATTAAGTGCATCCCCGTGGAATTGACCATCAGGAAATCAGCAGATTGCTATTCGGAGCTGCCGGTGACTCACCGGAACCAATCGCTTTTCATAACACCGAAATCCAGAATATTGACCAGGATCGGAACGCAGCGGGAGTGCAGTTCTATCCTGCCCGTGATGTACCGGATCGAGGGGACCTGGTATAGGTTCACACCGACGCCCGTGGAAAACGTCGCCCCCGAGGTGATCAAACCGCTGACCAAGCCCACCTGGAAATATCTTACACCAGGAAAGCTGGCGACTAGCGGAATTTACTCCGAAAGCGATATCGAGGAATTGAGAGATCATATAATGTTCCCCGCCGAACGACCGGCCCTCTTGAATACCATAGCAAGAGGCGCGGCCGGACAAACCATTCCTCACGGTTCAGTCTCCCTGCTGAATCTCCTAGACGAGGAATCACTGAAGAGGATTGCGGAATCAACAGCTGAAAGAGTCTGGGGTGGATTTGTGACGTTTGGATCAGCCACCGCCGGAGTTCTAGGAATTTTCGTGCTGGTTCGCCTAGTGAAGCTGGTGATCGACACGCTGATCCACGGCTACGCCCTCCACTCCGTCTATGGCTGGAGCATTCATCTCCTGGGAGCGATATGGAGCTCGGTCGCACACCTGCTCATGCACATGGGAGGAACCCGACCAAGGACGGAATCCACCAACAGCGTAGAGCTGCAGAGCATCCAGGCCATCCACGAAGACCAACCGAAAGCTGCCCCGCGTCAGCCCGATGCGTTACGACAGGACTAAGTAAGAAAAAGCGCCTCGCGATTCGAAAAATTGTAACCTAAAGAATCCACACAGGCGATGTGTAAATTCTTTTTAATGGGGGGGAGGTGTTACGTCCTGCGTCCTCCACCCCTATATTTTTTCCGCATATTACTAATAATGTAAAGTACCATTACTCTCGCGACCGTTTTCAGGGCCGGCCTTCTCTATAATGGGGCCCGGGTGCAAGAAACCATATGGGGCCCTAAATTTGTAGTATTGCAATATGTCTTGTGCGTTATTTACATCTCTTTCATTCAAAATCAAATCCCGTATCCCAATGTGATAGAATATACTGTATTGTCAAGTTTCATGTGCAAGAGTACATATATTATTTTAGTTCTTGATCATGTTGGGGCCCCCTCAATCGCGGGGCCCCGGTGCATAGCATCCGCCGCACCTCCCAGATGGCCGGCCCCTGCGTTTATGGCATGGGTTATATTCCAGACCTAATCCAACCTGTCCCAACCTGTCCCAACCTGTCCCATCCCGTCCCAACCTGTCCCAACCCATATCAGACCTTTTCCAACCTGTTCCAGACCTGCCCAGACCCGCCCACATATACAGGCCTCACCCACGCCTGCCCTGTTGCCAATAATCTGTTAGTTTTAAGTTAGACTCGCTACCATTGACCTTTTGTAATGTACTATAGCTAGCGACCGTTGAACTCCCTTGATATCGGCGGAAATCGACAATTCACCTTTTTCCACAAGGATGTCGATGAGTCAATGTCGTTAATTTTAGGTTAGATTTACCACTAGCGACCGTCAGTATCGAGCCATGCTCGCCGATAACTCCGACCATTGAATTACCCACGACACCGGCGCAAGTCGATAAATATGTCTCTCCCGCTGTCGATAATTTTGTTTTCACCATTGCCGGTAATTCAATGTCGATAATTTTAGGTTAGACTTACCACCAGTGACCGTCGGTAACGAGCCATGTTTGCCGGTAACCCACGGTCACTGAATCTCTTGGGAACATATACGCTTACCATATGTTTAACAGCAGTAACGTTATACGCATTGTATCAGCCTCTAAGATAGGCAACGTACACGTAGGAGTATTCGTGTCCGTATAACCGCCTAGCACAGGCATATGTAATCCGCCTATCTCTTAAGTACATAAGCACCAAGCAGATCGACCGAAAGGAACGTTCGAGAAGCTTCGTGCTTATTCCCAACATATTATATATCACCTCGACCAGAGGCATAGTCGTAAGTCCGTAAGCCTCCTCAAGGCACATTCTTTCACGCGTTACGATAAGGCACGGACACCGGCTCGCTCGAGTTGCGCGCTCCCCATTCCATGCGATAAGGCACGGACGCCGGCTCGCTCGAGTTGCGCGCTCCCCATCCCACGCGATAAGGCACGCCGCGCTGAGTCAGCAAGATAAGGCACGGACGCTGGCTCGCTCGAGTCGCGCGCTCCCCATCCCACTGCGATAATGCTGACCACGCGCATTCCATCACGCGTGCGAAAGTCTAAGACCGAGCGTTCACAATGGGATTGCTGACGCAGCTCTCCCACTGCCGACGAGTCCCCGCCACTTTCCGAGCCGACGAGCTCCGCTGCAACGCCGGGACATTCAGTCTTCATCGCCGCGTCAACCAGTACGGTCACTTCAAACCCATTGCTCCGAGCTTAGTCTCACGCGTTCCGCCTTACGAGTTTATACTTCGGATAGTTAATCATTAGTACCCAGTGTTCACATCATTGTAGTAGATCTGTGTTTAATAAAATACTTTTACGCAACTTCGTGAACCATCTATCCTGACAGGCATCCAGCAAGGTAAGAATTTAAATCCTCATTATTCCACATTGTGATATCCTTCCGTAAGGGCAACCCGTGTGACTACTCGTGACCATCGTTATTTTAGTTAACTTCTAACAACATTGCTTTTTAAACTCAATCATTTACATTATTCTCGAGACTGTCGTAATCAACGTGGCATTTATTATATATTGTTGCAAATCTCGTGTACCACGTTTCACTATACGGGTATTCTGTGCGCTTAAGCCAGTCTTTATCGCCGCTTCGAACCGAACAGTCGCACCTCTCTAACAAGCAAGCCTTAAGCGTTACTAGTAGTCGACCTACACTCGAGTCTGTTAACAATAGAATCTGTGTAATACCAGTGTACAACCAACGCCGTCTTCAATGCATCTATAAGGTATTTGGTGCAGACTTATTCTCCTCTTTCCCACATCCAACGTGAGCGCAATTATTTCGTTTATTTAACTTTTGTTGAATCTTGCTAACGTTACAAATCTTTGGAAACATCGGACATTTACAATTCATTCGCGATAACCGAACTCCTTTCATATAACTCATTTATCCTTCCTAACCTGCCACTTTCTTCGAAATATCGGACAGTTATAATTCACCGGCGATCATTGAATACGGACGACGTCCTATTAACCGAGTGTTCTCTGTGCTTTAAGTCAGTGACGTGTCACGAGCATTCAGTTGCTCGGCCGCTCTCTCAGTGTCCCCTGGATCAAGGCTAGGCGTTGAGTCGCTTGCCTTTCCGTAGTGATCTACCACCAACCGTAACCACAGTGCGTGACAGCCGACCAGCATTCAGTTGCTGGGCGCAGCCGACCAGCATTAAGTTGCTGGGCGCCAGCCGACCAGCATTAAGTTGCTGGGCGCCAGCGTACAGCTGCTGATTGCGCCAGCATACAGTTGCTGTTCCGCCAGCATACAGTTGCTGATTTCGCCATGGTACGGCCCCAAGGTTAGTAGTCACTGGTGCTCCCGACAGCACTACCCCTATGAAAATCATAAAGCAGAGAATATTCCGTTATTTAGGAGGTCGACCCTCGCAGCATCGCCGAGGACAACGACATACAAATATTAAACTAGTGTAACGTTCCTCTCTCAATAAAACCCTTTATTTTCGTTCTGCGCTCACGTTGCAAAATTTCCTACCTCCGAACCCTGTCAATTTTAGAATAAGTGTAAATCTCGGCGGTATAGGAATTACCGAGACGATATTAAGTATATTTGTGCGGTAGCCATTCCGACGTTTGACATATTTGTGCGGTAGCCATTCCGACGTTGATATTTTGGTACGGTAACCATTCCGGTTTTAGAGTCACATTTGTGCGGTACCCATTCCGACGTTGATATTTTTGGTACGGTAACCATTCCGGGTTTAGAGTCACATTTGTGCGGTAGCCATTCCGACGTTGATATTTTTGGTACGGTAACCATTCCGGGTTTAGAGTCACATTTGTGCGGTAGCTATTCCGACGTTGATATTTTTGGTACGGTAACCATTCCGGGTTTAGAGTCACATTTGTGCGGTACCCATTCCGACGTTGATATTTTTGGTACGGTAACCATTCCGGGTTTAGAGTCACATTTGTGCGGTAGCCATTCCGACGTTGATATTTTTGGTACGGTAACCATTCCGGGTTTAGAGTCACATTTGTGCGGTAGCCATTCCGACGTTGATATTTTTGGTACGGTAACCATTCCGGGTTTAGAGTCACATTTGTGCGGTAGCCATTCCGACGTTGATATATTTGGTACGGTAACCATTCCGGGTTTAGAGTCACATTCTGCGCGGTAGCCATTCCGACGATAAATAAATCTTGTGCGGTAACCAGTCCGACCAGTTAAGTAAGTTAGAAACACCCGGTAATAATACCGACTTCTGTAACACCTCCGCGCAAGGAAAGTAGATTGCGCTCCAAGTACCGACCGATTCAGCCGTCTGCTCTCGGGTCCCAGCTATACGCGGTGTATGCAGCGTGGCTAAAAACCGAGGACGTAACAGTATCTCGGACATCCGCGAGTTTTTCGCGTCGAAAACGTGCTCCCCGTGCGTTTTAGACGCTAAAAACGCGTATGACACTTGATTCGCACGAATCCGTTGAGAAATGGCCGAGATACGCCGTGTTACACTTGCGGACGATGAAATCTTGCTAGATCTCGCGTTTTGCAAGCGCGACACACGATGCACCGCGTTTCGTTCGATTCGTTCAAGAACTCTCGTATCTCGGACATCCGCGAGTTTTTCGCGTCGAAAACGTGCTCCCCGTGCGTTTTAGACGCTAAAAACGCGTATGACACTTGATTCGCACGAATCCGTTGAGAAATGGCCGAGATACGCCGTGTTACACTTGCGGACGATGAAATCTTGCTAGTTCTCGCGTTTTGCAAGCGCGACACACGATGCACCGCGTTTCGTTCGATTCGTTCAAGAACTCTCGTATCTCGGACATCCGCGAGTTTTTCGCGTCGAAAACGTGCTCCCCGTGCGTTTTAGACGCTAAAAACGCGTATGACACTTGATTCGCACGAATCCGTTGAGAAATGGCCGAGATACGCCGTGTTACACTTGCGGACGATGAAATCTTGCTAGTTCTCGCGTTTTGCAAGCGCGACACACGATGCACCGCGTTTCGTTCGATTCGTTCAAGAACTCTCGTATCTCGGACATCCGCGAGTTTTTCGCGTCGAAAACGTGCTCCCCGTGCGTTTTAGACGCTAAAAACGCGTATGACACTTGATTCGCACGAATCCGTTGAGAAATGGCCGAGATACGCCGTGTTACACTTGCGGACGATGAAATCTTGCTAGTTCTCGCGTTTTGCAAGCGCGACACACGATGCACCGCGTTTCGTTCGATTCGTTCAAGAACTCTCGTATCTCGGACATCCGCGAGTTTTTCGCGTCGAAAACGTGCTCCCCGTGCGTTTTAGACGCTAAAAACGCGTATGACACTTGATTCGCACGAATCCGTTGAGAAATGGCCGAGATACGCCGTGTTACACTTGCGGACGATGAAATCTTGCTAGTTCTCGCGTTTTGCAAGCGCGACACACGATGCACCGCGTTTCGTTCGATTCGTTCAAGAACTCTCGTATCTCGGACATCCGCGAGTTTTTCGCGTCGAAAACGTGCTCCCCGTGCGTTTTAGACGCTAAAAACGCGTATGACACTTGATTCGCACGAATCCGTTGAGAAATGGCCGAGATACGCCGTGTTACACTTGCGGACGATGAAATCTTGCTAGTTCCTGCGTTTTGCAAGCGCGACACACGATGCACCGCGTTTCGTTCGATTCGTTCAAGAACTCTCGTATCTCGGACATCCGCGAGTTTTTCGCGTCGAAAACGTGCTCCCCGTGCGTTTTAGACGCTAAAAACGCGTATGACACTTGATTCGCACGAATCCGTTGAGAAATGGCCGAGATACGCCGTGTTACACTTGCGGACGATGAAATCTTGCTAGTTCTCGCGTTTTGCAAGCGCGACACACGATGCACCGCGTTTCGTTCGATTCGTTCAAGAACTCTCGTATCTCGGACATCCGCGAGTTTTTCGCGTCGAAAACGTGCTCCCCGTGCGTTTTAGACGCTAAAAACGCGTATGACACTTGATTCGCACGAATCCGTTGAGAAATGGCCGAGATACGCCGTGTTACACTTGCGGACGATGAAATCTTGCTAGTTCTCGCGTTTTGCAAGCGCGACACACGATGCACCGCGTTTCGTTCGATTCGTTCAAGAACTCTCGTATCTCGGACATCCGCGAGTTTTTCGCGTCGAAAACGTGCTCCCCGTGCGTTTTAGACGCTAAAAACGCGTATGACACTTGATTCGCACGAATCCGTTGAGAAATGGCCGAGATACGCCGTGTTACACTTGCGGACGATGAAATCTTGCTAGTTCTCGCGTTTTGCAAGCGCGACACACGATGCACCGCGTTTCGTTCGATTCGTTCAAGAACTCTCGTATCTCGGACATCCGCGAGTTTTTCGCGTCGAAAACGTGCTCCCCGTGCGTTTTAGACGCTAAAAACGCGTATGACACTTGATTCGCACGAATCCGTTGAGAAATGGCCGAGATACGCCGTGTTACACTTGCGGACGATGAAATCTTGCTAGTTCTCGCGTTTTGCAAGCGCGACACACGATGCACCGCGTTTCGTTCGATTCGTTCAAGAACTCTCGTATCTCGGACATCCGCGAGTTTTTCGCGTCGAAAACGTGCTCCCCGTGCGTTTTAGACGCTAAAAACGCGTATGACACTTGATTCGCACGAATCCGTTGAGAAATGGCCGAGATACGCCGTGTTACACTTGCGGACGATGAAATCTTGCTAGTTCTCGCGTTTTGCAAGCGCGACACACGATGCACCGCGTTTCGTTCGATTCGTTCAAGAACTCTCGTATCTCGGACATCCGCGAGTTTTTCGCGTCGAAAACGTGCTCCCCGTGCGTTTTAGACGCTAAAAACGCGTATGACACTTGATTCGCACGAATCCGTTGAGAAATGGCCGAGATACGCCGTGTTACACTTGCGGACGATGAAATCTTGCTAGTTCTCGCGTTTTGCAAGCGCGACACACGATGCACCGCGTTTCGTTCGATTCGTTCAAGAACTCTCGTATCTCGGACATCCGCGAGTTTTTCGCGTCGAAAACGTGCTCCCCGTGCGTTTTAGACGCTAAAAACGCGTATGACACTTGATTCGCACGAATCCGTTGAGAAATGGCCGAGATACGCCGTGTTACACTTGCGGACGATGAAATCTTGCTAGTTCTCGCGTTTTGCAAGCGCGACACACGATGCACCGCGTTTCGTTCGATTCGTTCAAGAACTCTCGTATCTCGGACATCCGCGAGTTTTTCGCGTCGAAAACGTGCTCCCCGTGCGTTTTAGACGCTAAAAACGCGTATGACACTTGATTCGCACGAATCCGTTGAGAAATGGCCGAGATACGCCGTGTTACACTTGCGGACGATGAAATCTTGCTAGTTCTCGCGTTTTGCAAGCGCGACACACGATGCACCGCGTTTCGTTCGATTCGTTCAAGAACTCTCGTATCTCGGACATCCGCGAGTTTTTCGCGTCGAAAACGTGCTCCCCGTGCGTTTTAGACGCTAAAAACGCGTATGACACTTGATTCGCACGAATCCGTTGAGAAATGGCCGAGATACGCCGTGTTACACTTGCGGACGATGAAATCTTGCTAGTTCTCGCGTTTTGCAAGCGCGACACACGATGCACCGCGTTTCGTTCGATTCGTTCAAGAACTCTCGTATCTCGGACATCCGCGAGTTTTTCGCGTCGAAAACGTGCTCCCCGTGCGTTTTAGACGCTAAAAACGCGTATGACACTTGATTCGCACGAATCCGTTGAGAAATGGCCGAGATACGCCGTGTTACACTTGCGGACGATGAAATCTTGCTAGTTCTCGCGTTTTGCAAGCGCGACACACGATGCACCGCGTTTCGTTCGATTCGTTCAAGAACTCTCGTATCTCGGACATCCGCGAGTTTTTCGCGTCGAAAACGTGCTCCCCGTGCGTTTTAGACGCTAAAAACGCGTATGACACTTGATTCGCACGAATCCGTTGAGAAATGGCCGAGATACGCCGTGTTACACTTGCGGACGATGAAATCTTGCTAGTTCTCGCGTTTTGCAAGCGCGACACACGATGCACCGCGTTTCGTTCGATTCGTTCAAGAACTCTCGTATCTCGGACATCCGCGAGTTTTTCGCGTCGAAAACGTGCTCCCCGTGCGTTTTAGACGCTAAAAACGCGTATGACACTTGATTCGCACGAATCCGTTGAGAAATGGCCGAGATACGCCGTGTTACACTTGCGGACGATGAAATCTTGCTAGTTCTCGCGTTTTGCAAGCGCGACACACGATGCACCGCGTTTCGTTCGATTCGTTCAAGAACTCTCGTATCTCGGACATCCGCGAGTTTTTCGCGTCGAAAACGTGCTCCCCGTGCGTTTTAGACGCTAAAAACGCGTATGACACTTGATTCGCACGAATCCGTTGAGAAATGGCCGAGATACGCCGTGTTACACTTGCGGACGATGAAATCTTGCTAGTTCTCGCGTTTTGCAAGCGCGACACACGATGCACCGCGTTTCGTTCGATTCGTTCAAGAACTCTCGTATCTCGGACATCCGCGAGTTTTTCGCGTCGAAAACGTGCTCCCCGTGCGTTTTAGACGCTAAAAACGCGTATGACACTTGATTCGCACGAATCCGTTGAGAAATGGCCGAGATACGCCGTGTTACACTTGCGGACGATGAAATCTTGCTAGTTCTCGCGTTTTGCAAGCGCGACACACGATGCACCGCGTTTCGTTCGATTCGTTCAAGAACTCTCGTATCTCGGACATCCGCGAGTTTTTCGCGTCGAAAACGTGCTCCCCGTGCGTTTTAGACGCTAAAAACGCGTATGACACTTGATTCGCACGAATCCGTTGAGAAATGGCCGAGATACGCCGTGTTACACTTGCGGACGATGAAATCTTGCTAGTTCTCGCGTTTTGCAAGCGCGACACACGATGCACCGCGTTTCGTTCGATTCGTTCAAGAACTCTCGTATCTCGGACATCCGCGAGTTTTTCGCGTCGAAAACGTGCTCCCCGTGCGTTTTAGACGCTAAAAACGCGTATGACACTTGATTCGCACGAATCCGTTGAGAAATGGCCGAGATACGCCGTGTTACACTTGCGGACGATGAAATCTTGCTAGTTCTCGCGTTTTGCAAGCGCGACACACGATGCACCGCGTTTCGTTCGATTCGTTCAAGAACTCTCGTATCTCGGACATCCGCGAGTTTTTCGCGTCGAAAACGTGCTCCCCGTGCGTTTTAGACGCTAAAAACGCGTATGACACTTGATTCGCACGAATCCGTTGAGAAATGGCCGAGATACGCCGTGTTACACTTGCGGACGATGAAATCTTGCTAGTTCTCGCGTTTTGCAAGCGCGACACACGATGCACCGCGTTTCGTTCGATTCGTTCAAGAACTCTCGTATCTCGGACATCCGCGAGTTTTTCGCGTCGAAAACGTGCTCCCCGTGCGTTTTAGACGCTAAAAGCGCGTATGACACTTGATTCGCACGAATCCGTTGAGAAATGGCCGAGATACGCCGTGTTACACTTGCGGACGATGAAATCTTGCTAGTTCTCGCGTTTTGCAAGCGCGACACACGATGCACCGCGTTTCGTTCGATTCGTTCAAGAACTCTCGTATCTCGGACATCCGCGAGTTTTTCGCGTCGAAAACGTGCTCCCCGTGCGTTTTAGACGCTAAAAACGCGTATGACACTTGATTCGCACGAATCCGTTGAGAAATGGCCGAGATACGCCGTGTTACACTTGCGGACGATGAAATCTTGCTAGTTCTCGCGTTTTGCAAGCGCGACACACGATGCACCGCGTTTCGTTCGATTCGTTCAAGAACTCTCGTATCTCGGACATCCGCGAGTTTTTCGCGTCGAAAACGTGCTCCCCGTGCGTTTTAGACGCTAAAAACGCGTATGACACTTGATTCGCACGAATCCGTTGAGAAATGGCCGAGATACGCCGTGTTACACTTGCGGACGATGAAATCTTGCTAGTTCTCGCGTTTTGCAAGCGCGACACACGATGCACCGCGTTTCGTTCGATTCGTTCAAGAACTCTCGTATCTCGGACATCCGCGAGTTTTTCGCGTCGAAAACGTGCTCCCCGTGCGTTTTAGACGCTAAAAACGCGTATGACACTTGATTCGCACGAATCCGTTGAGAAATGGCCGAGATACGCCGTGTTACACTTGCGGACGATGAAATCTTGCTAGTTCTCGCGTTTTGCAAGCGCGACACACGATGCACCGCGTTTCGTTCGATTCGTTCAAGAACTCTCGTATCTCGGACATCCGCGAGTTTTTCGCGTCGAAAACGTGCTCCCCGTGCGTTTTAGACGCTAAAAACGCGTATGACACTTGATTCGCACGAATCCGTTGAGAAATGGCCGAGATACGCCGTGTTACACTTGCGGACGATGAAATCTTGCTAGTTCTCGCGTTTTGCAAGCGCGACACACGATGCACCGCGTTTCGTTCGATTCGTTCAAGAACTCTCGTATCTCGGACATCCGCGAGTTTTTCGCGTCGAAAACGTGCTCCCCGTGCGTTTTAGACGCTAAAAACGCGTATGACACTTGATTCGCACGAATCCGTTGAGAAATGGCCGAGATACGCCGTGTTACACTTGCGGACGATGAAATCTTGCTAGTTCTCGCGTTTTGCAAGCGCGACACACGATGCACCGCGTTTCGTTCGATTCGTTCAAGAACTCTCGTATCTCGGACATCCGCGAGTTTTTCGCGTCGAAAACGTGCTCCCCGTGCGTTTTAGACGCTAAAAACGCGTATGACACTTGATTCGCACGAATCCGTTGAGAAATGGCCGAGATACGCCGTGTTACACTTGCGGACGATGAAATCTTGCTAGTTCTCGCGTTTTGCAAGCGCGACACACGATGCACCGCGTTTCGTTCGATTCGTTCAAGAACTCTCGTATCTCGGACATCCGCGAGTTTTTCGCGTCGAAAACGTGCTCCCCGTGCGTTTTAGACGCTAAAAACGCGTATGACACTTGATTCGCACGAATCCGTTGAGAAATGGCCGAGATACGCCGTGTTACACTTGCGGACGATGAAATCTTGCTAGTTCTCGCGTTTTGCAAGCGCGACACACGATGCACCGCGTTTCGTTCGATTCGTTCAAGAACTCTCGTATCTCGGACATCCGCGAGTTTTTCGCGTCGAAAACGTGCTCCCCGTGCGTTTTAGACGCTAAAAACGCGTATGACACTTGATTCGCACGAATCCGTTGAGAAATGGCCGAGATACGCCGTGTTACACTTGCGGACGATGAAATCTTGCTAGTTCTCGCGTTTTGCAAGCGCGACACACGATGCACCGCGTTTCGTTCGATTCGTTCAAGAACTCTCGTATCTCGGACATCCGCGAGTTTTTCGCGTCGAAAACGTGCTCCCCGTGCGTTTTAGACGCTAAAAACGCGTATGACACTTGATTCGCACGAATCCGTTGAGAAATGGCCGAGATACGCCGTGTTACACTTGCGGACGATGAAATCTTGCTAGTTCTCGCGTTTTGCAAGCGCGACACACGATGCACCGCGTTTCGTTCGATTCGTTCAAGAACTCTCGTATCTCGGACATCCGCGAGTTTTTCGCGTCGAAAACGTGCTCCCCGTGCGTTTTAGACGCTAAAAACGCGTATGACACTTGATTCGCACGAATCCGTTGAGAAATGGCCGAGATACGCCGTGTTACACTTGCGGACGATGAAATCTTGCTAGTTCTCGCGTTTTGCAAGCGCGACACACGATGCACCGCGTTTCGTTCGATTCGTTCAAGAACTCTCGTATCTCGGACATCCGCGAGTTTTTCGCGTCGAAAACGTGCTCCCCGTGCGTTTTAGACGCTAAAAACGCGTATGACACTTGATTCGCACGAATCCGTTGAGAAATGGCCGAGATACGCCGTGTTACACTTGCGGACGATGAAATCTTGCTAGTTCTCGCGTTTTGCAAGCGCGACACACGATGCACCGCGTTTCGTTCGATTCGTTCAAGAACTCTCGTATCTCGGACATCCGCGAGTTTTTCGCGTCGAAAACGTGCTCCCCGTGCGTTTTAGACGCTAAAAACGCGTATGACACTTGATTCGCACGAATCCGTTGAGAAATGGCCGAGATACGCCGTGTTACACTTGCGGACGATGAAATCTTGCTAGTTCTCGCGTTTTGCAAGCGCGACACACGATGCACCGCGTTTCGTTCGATTCGTTCAAGAACTCTCGTATCTCGGACATCCGCGAGTTTTTCGCGTCGAAAACGTGCTCCCCGTGCGTTTTAGACGCTAAAAACGCGTATGACACTTGATTCGCACGAATCCGTTGAGAAATGGCCGAGATACGCCGTGTTACACTTGCGGACGATGAAATCTTGCTAGTTCTCGCGTTTTGCAAGCGCGACACACGATGCACCGCGTTTCGTTCGATTCGTTCAAGAACTCTCGTATCTCGGACATCCGCGAGTTTTTCGCGTCGAAAACGTGCTCCCCGTGCGTTTTAGACGCTAAAAACGCGTATGACACTTGATTCGCACGAATCCGTTGAGAAATGGCCGAGATACGCCGTGTTACACTTGCGGACGATGAAATCTTGCTAGTTCTCGCGTTTTGCAAGCGCGACACACGATGCACCGCGTTTCGTTCGATTCGTTCAAGAACTCTCGTATCTCGGACATCCGCGAGTTTTTCGCGTCGAAAACGTGCTCCCCGTGCGTTTTAGACGCTAAAAACGCGTATGACACTTGATTCGCACGAATCCGTTGAGAAATGGCCGAGATACGCCGTGTTACACTTGCGGACGATGAAATCTTGCTAGTTCTCGCGTTTTGCAAGCGCGACACACGATGCACCGCGTTTCGTTCGATTCGTTCAAGAACTCTCGTATCTCGGACATCCGCGAGTTTTTCGCGTCGAAAACGTGCTCCCCGTGCGTTTTAGACGCTAAAAACGCGTATGACACTTGATTCGCACGAATCCGTTGAGAAATGGCCGAGATACGCCGTGTTACACTTGCGGACGATGAAATCTTGCTAGTTCTCGCGTTTTGCAAGCGCGACACACGATGCACCGCGTTTCGTTCGATTCGTTCAAGAACTCTCGTATCTCGGACATCCGCGAGTTTTTCGCGTCGAAAACGTGCTCCCCGTGCGTTTTAGACGCTAAAAACGCGTATGACACTTGATTCGCACGAATCCGTTGAGAAATGGCCGAGATACGCCGTGTTACACTTGCGGACGATGAAATCTTGCTAGTTCTCGCGTTTTGCAAGCGCGACACACGATGCACCGCGTTTCGTTCGATTCGTTCAAGAACTCTCGTATCTCGGACATCCGCGAGTTTTTCGCGTCGAAAACGTGCTCCCCGTGCGTTTTAGACGCTAAAAACGCGTATGACACTTGATTCGCACGAATCCGTTGAGAAATGGCCGAGATACGCCGTGTTACACTTGCGGACGATGAAATCTTGCTAGTTCTCGCGTTTTGCAAGCGCGACACACGATGCACCGCGTTTCGTTCGATTCGTTCAAGAACTCTCGTATCTCGGACATCCGCGAGTTTTTCGCGTCGAAAACGTGCTCCCCGTGCGTTTTAGACGCTAAAAACGCGTATGACACTTGATTCGCACGAATCCGTTGAGAAATGGCCGAGATACGCCGTGTTACACTTGCGGACGATGAAATCTTGCTAGTTCTCGCGTTTTGCAAGCGCGACACACGATGCACCGCGTTTCGTTCGATTCGTTCAAGAACTCTCGTATCTCGGACATCCGCGAGTTTTTCGCGTCGAAAACGTGCTCCCCGTGCGTTTTAGACGCTAAAAACGCGTATGACACTTGATTCGCACGAATCCGTTGAGAAATGGCCGAGATACGCCGTGTTACACTTGCGGACGATGAAATCTTGCTAGTTCTCGCGTTTTGCAAGCGCGACACACGATGCACCGCGTTTCGTTCGATTCGTTCAAGAACTCTCGTATCTCGGACATCCGCGAGTTTTTCGCGTCGAAAACGTGCTCCCCGTGCGTTTTAGACGCTAAAAACGCGTATGACACTTGATTCGCACGAATCCGTTGAGAAATGGCCGAGATACGCCGTGTTACACTTGCGGACGATGAAATCTTGCTAGTTCTCGCGTTTTGCAAGCGCGACACACGATGCACCGCGTTTCGTTCGATTCGTTCAAGAACTCTCGTATCTCGGACATCCGCGAGTTTTTCGCGTCGAAAACGTGCTCCCCGTGCGTTTTAGACGCTAAAAACGCGTATGACACTTGATTCGCACGAATCCGTTGAGAAATGGCCGAGATACGCCGTGTTACACTTGCGGACGATGAAATCTTGCTAGTTCTCGCGTTTTGCAAGCGCGACACACGATGCACCGCGTTTCGTTCGATTCGTTCAAGAACTCTCGTATCTCGGACATCCGCGAGTTTTTCGCGTCGAAAACGTGCTCCCCGTGCGTTTTAGACGCTAAAAACGCGTATGACACTTGATTCGCACGAATCCGTTGAGAAATGGCCGAGATACGCCGTGTTACACTTGCGGACGATGAAATCTTGCTAGTTCTCGCGTTTTGCAAGCGCGACACACGATGCACCGCGTTTCGTTCGATTCGTTCAAGAACTCTCGTATCTCGGACATCCGCGAGTTTTTCGCGTCGAAAACGTGCTCCCCGTGCGTTTTAGACGCTAAAAACGCGTATGACACTTGATTCGCACGAATCCGTTGAGAAATGGCCGAGATACGCCGTGTTACACTTGCGGACGATGAAATCTTGCTAGTTCTCGCGTTTTGCAAGCGCGACACACGATGCACCGCGTTTCGTTCGATTCGTTCAAGAACTCTCGTATCTCGGACATCCGCGAGTTTTTCGCGTCGAAAACGTGCTCCCCGTGCGTTTTAGACGCTAAAAACGCGTATGACACTTGATTCGCACGAATCCGTTGAGAAATGGCCGAGATACGCCGTGTTACACTTGCGGACGATGAAATCTTGCTAGTTCTCGCGTTTTGCAAGCGCGACACACGATGCACCGCGTTTCGTTCGATTCGTTCAAGAACTCTCGTATCTCGGACATCCGCGAGTTTTTCGCGTCGAAAACGTGCTCCCCGTGCGTTTTAGACGCTAAAAACGCGTATGACACTTGATTCGCACGAATCCGTTGAGAAATGGCCGAGATACGCCGTGTTACACTTGCGGACGATGAAATCTTGCTAGTTCTCGCGTTTTGCAAGCGCGACACACGATGCACCGCGTTTCGTTCGATTCGTTCAAGAACTCTCGTATCTCGGACATCCGCGAGTTTTTCGCGTCGAAAACGTGCTCCCCGTGCGTTTTAGACGCTAAAAACGCGTATGACACTTGATTCGCACGAATCCGTTGAGAAATGGCCGAGATACGCCGTGTTACACTTGCGGACGATGAAATCTTGCTAGTTCTCGCGTTTTGCAAGCGCGACACACGATGCACCGCGTTTCGTTCGATTCGTTCAAGAACTCTCGTATCTCGGACATCCGCGAGTTTTTCGCGTCGAAAACGTGCTCCCCGTGCGTTTTAGACGCTAAAAACGCGTATGACACTTGATTCGCACGAATCCGTTGAGAAATGGCCGAGATACGCCGTGTTACACTTGCGGACGATGAAATCTTGCTAGTTCTCGCGTTTTGCAAGCGCGACACACGATGCACCGCGTTTCGTTCGATTCGTTCAAGAACTCTCGTATCTCGGACATCCGCGAGTTTTTCGCGTCGAAAACGTGCTCCCCGTGCGTTTTAGACGCTAAAAACGCGTATGACACTTGATTCGCACGAATCCGTTGAGAAATGGCCGAGATACGCCGTGTTACACTTGCGGACGATGAAATCTTGCTAGTTCTCGCGTTTTGCAAGCGCGACACACGATGCACCGCGTTTCGTTCGATTCGTTCAAGAACTCTCGTATCTCGGACATCCGCGAGTTTTTCGCGTCGAAAACGTGCTCCCCGTGCGTTTTAGACGCTAAAAACGCGTATGACACTTGATTCGCACGAATCCGTTGAGAAATGGCCGAGATACGCCGTGTTACACTTGCGGACGATGAAATCTTGCTAGTTCTCGCGTTTTGCAAGCGCGACACACGATGCACCGCGTTTCGTTCGATTCGTTCAAGAACTCTCGTATCTCGGACATCCGCGAGTTTTTCGCGTCGAAAACGTGCTCCCCGTGCGTTTAGACGCTAAAAACGCGTATGACACTTGATTCGCACGAATCCGTTGAGAAATGGCCGAGATACGCCGTGTTACACTTGCGGACGATGAAATCTTGCTAGTTCTCGCGTTTTGCAAGCGCGACACACGATGCACCGCGTTTCGTTCGATTCGTTCAAGAACTCTCGTATCTCGGACATCCGCGAGTTTTTCGCGTCGAAAACGTGCTCCCCGTGCGTTTTAGACGCTAAAAACGCGTATGACACTTGATTCGCACGAATCCGTTGAGAAATGGCCGAGATACGCCGTGTTACACTTGCGGACGATGAAATCTTGCTAGTTCTCGCGTTTTGCAAGCGCGACACACGATGCACCGCGTTTCGTTCGATTCGTTCAAGAACTCTCGTATCTCGGACATCCGCGAGTTTTTCGCGTCGAAAACGTGCTCCCCGTGCGTTTTAGACGCTAAAAACGCGTATGACACTTGATTCGCACGAATCCGTTGAGAAATGGCCGAGATACGCCGTGTTACACTTGCGGACGATGAAATCTTGCTAGTTCTCGCGTTTTGCAAGCGCGACACACGATGCACCGCGTTTCGTTCGATTCGTTCAAGAACTCTCGTATCTCGGACATCCGCGAGTTTTTCGCGTCGAAAACGTGCTCCCCGTGCGTTTTAGACGCTAAAAACGCGTATGACACTTGATTCGCACGAATCCGTTGAGAAATGGCCGAGATACGCCGTGTTACACTTGCGGACGATGAAATCTTGCTAGTTCTCGCGTTTTGCAAGCGCGACACACGATGCACCGCGTTTCGTTCGATTCGTTCAAGAACTCTCGTATCTCGGACATCCGCGAGTTTTTCGCGTCGAAAACGTGCTCCCCGTGCGTTTTAGACGCTAAAAACGCGTATGACACTTGATTCGCACGAATCCGTTGAGAAATGGCCGAGATACGCCGTGTTACACTTGCGGACGATGAAATCTTGCTAGTTCTCGCGTTTTGCAAGCGCGACACACGATGCACCGCGTTTCGTTCGATTCGTTCAAGAACTCTCGTATCTCGGACATCCGCGAGTTTTTCGCGTCGAAAACGTGCTCCCCGTGCGTTTTAGACGCTAAAAACGCGTATGACACTTGATTCGCACGAATCCGTTGAGAAATGGCCGAGATACGCCGTGTTACACTTGCGGACGATGAAATCTTGCTAGTTCTCGCGTTTTGCAAGCGCGACACACGATGCACCGCGTTTCGTTCGATTCGTTCAAGAACTCTCGTATCTCGGACATCCGCGAGTTTTTCGCGTCGAAAACGTGCTCCCCGTGCGTTTTAGACGCTAAAAACGCGTATGACACTTGATTCGCACGAATCCGTTGAGAAATGGCCGAGATACGCCGTGTTACACTTGCGGACGATGAAATCTTGCTAGTTCTCGCGTTTTGCAAGCGCGACACACGATGCACCGCGTTTCGTTCGATTCGTTCAAGAACTCTCGTATCTCGGACATCCGCGAGTTTTTCGCGTCGAAAACGTGCTCCCCGTGCGTTTTAGACGCTAAAAACGCGTATGACACTTGATTCGCACGAATCCGTTGAGAAATGGCCGAGATACGCCGTGTTACACTTGCGGACGATGAAATCTTGCTAGTTCTCGCGTTTTGCAAGCGCGACACACGATGCACCGCGTTTCGTTCGATTCGTTCAAGAACTCTCGTATCTCGGACATCCGCGAGTTTTTCGCGTCGAAAACGTGCTCCCCGTGCGTTTTAGACGCTAAAAACGCGTATGACACTTGATTCGCACGAATCCGTTGAGAAATGGCCGAGATACGCCGTGTTACACTTGCGGACGATGAAATCTTGCTAGTTCTCGCGTTTTGCAAGCGCGACACACGATGCACCGCGTTTCGTTCGATTCGTTCAAGAACTCTCGTATCTCGGACATCCGCGAGTTTTTCGCGTCGAAAACGTGCTCCCCGTGCGTTTTAGACGCTAAAAACGCGTATGACACTTGATTCGCACGAATCCGTTGAGAAATGGCCGAGATACGCCGTGTTACACTTGCGGACGATGAAATCTTGCTAGTTCTCGCGTTTTGCAAGCGCGACACACGATGCACCGCGTTTCGTTCGATTCGTTCAAGAACTCTCGTATCTCGGACATCCGCGAGTTTTTCGCGTCGAAAACGTGCTCCCCGTGCGTTTTAGACGCTAAAAACGCGTATGACACTTGATTCGCACGAATCCGTTGAGAAATGGCCGAGATACGCCGTGTTACACTTGCGGACGATGAAATCTTGCTAGTTCTCGCGTTTTGCAAGCGCGACACACGATGCACCGCGTTTCGTTCGATTCGTTCAAGAACTCTCGTATCTCGGACATCCGCGAGTTTTTCGCGTCGAAAACGTGCTCCCCGTGCGTTTTAGACGCTAAAAACGCGTATGACACTTGATTCGCACGAATCCGTTGAGAAATGGCCGAGATACGCCGTGTTACACTTGCGGACGATGAAATCTTGCTAGTTCTCGCGTTTTGCAAGCGCGACACACGATGCACCGCGTTTCGTTCGATTCGTTCAAGAACTCTCGTATCTCGGACATCCGCGAGTTTTTCGCGTCGAAAACGTGCTCCCCGTGCGTTTTAGACGCTAAAAACGCGTATGACACTTGATTCGCACGAATCCGTTGAGAAATGGCCGAGATACGCCGTGTTACACTTGCGGACGATGAAATCTTGCTAGTTCTCGCGTTTTGCAAGCGCGACACACGATGCACCGCGTTTCGTTCGATTCGTTCAAGAACTCTCGTATCTCGGACATCCGCGAGTTTTTCGCGTCGAAAACGTGCTCCCCGTGCGTTTTAGACGCTAAAAACGCGTATGACACTTGATTCGCACGAATCCGTTGAGAAATGGCCGAGATACGCCGTGTTACACTTGCGGACGATGAAATCTTGCTAGTTCTCGCGTTTTGCAAGCGCGACACACGATGCACCGCGTTTCGTTCGATTCGTTCAAGAACTCTCGTATCTCGGACATCCGCGAGTTTTTCGCGTCGAAAACGTGCTCCCCGTGCGTTTTAGACGCTAAAAACGCGTATGACACTTGATTCGCACGAATCCGTTGAGAAATGGCCGAGATACGCCGTGTTACACTTGCGGACGATGAAATCTTGCTAGTTCTCGCGTTTTGCAAGCGCGACACACGATGCACCGCGTTTCGTTCGATTCGTTCAAGAACTCTCGTATCTCGGACATCCGCGAGTTTTTCGCGTCGAAAACGTGCTCCCCGTGCGTTTTAGACGCTAAAAACGCGTATGACACTTGATTCGCACGAATCCGTTGAGAAATGGCCGAGATACGCCGTGTTACACTTGCGGACGATGAAATCTTGCTAGTTCTCGCGTTTTGCAAGCGCGACACACGATGCACCGCGTTTCGTTCGATTCGTTCAAGAACTCTCGTATCTCGGACATCCGCGAGTTTTTCGCGTCGAAAACGTGCTCCCCGTGCGTTTTAGACGCTAAAAACGCGTATGACACTTGATTCGCACGAATCCGTTGAGAAATGGCCGAGATACGCCGTGTTACACTTGCGGACGATGAAATCTTGCTAGTTCTCGCGTTTTGCAAGCGCGACACACGATGCACCGCGTTTCGTTCGATTCGTTCAAGAACTCTCGTATCTCGGACATCCGCGAGTTTTTCGCGTCGAAAACGTGCTCCCCGTGCGTTTTAGACGCTAAAAACGCGTATGACACTTGATTCGCACGAATCCGTTGAGAAATGGCCGAGATACGCCGTGTTACACTTGCGGACGATGAAATCTTGCTAGTTCTCGCGTTTTGCAAGCGCGACACACGATGCACCGCGTTTCGTTCGATTCGTTCAAGAACTCTCGTATCTCGGACATCCGCGAGTTTTTCGCGTCGAAAACGTGCTCCCCGTGCGTTTTAGACGCTAAAAACGCGTATGACACTTGATTCGCACGAATCCGTTGAGAAATGGCCGAGATACGCCGTGTTACACTTGCGGACGATGAAATCTTGCTAGTTCTCGCGTTTTGCAAGCGCGACACACGATGCACCGCGTTTCGTTCGATTCGTTCAAGAACTCTCGTATCTCGGACATCCGCGAGTTTTTCGCGTCGAAAACGTGCTCCCCGTGCGTTTTAGACGCTAAAAACGCGTATGACACTTGATTCGCACGAATCCGTTGAGAAATGGCCGAGATACGCCGTGTTACACTTGCGGACGATGAAATCTTGCTAGTTCTCGCGTTTTGCAAGCGCGACACACGATGCACCGCGTTTCGTTCGATTCGTTCAAGAACTCTCGTATCTCGGACATCCGCGAGTTTTTCGCGTCGAAAACGTGCTCCCCGTGCGTTTTAGACGCTAAAAACGCGTATGACACTTGATTCGCACGAATCCGTTGAGAAATGGCCGAGATACGCCGTGTTACACTTGCGGACGATGAAATCTTGCTAGTTCTCGCGTTTTGCAAGCGCGACACACGATGCACCGCGTTTCGTTCGATTCGTTCAAGAACTCTCGTATCTCGGACATCCGCGAGTTTTTCGCGTCGAAAACGTGCTCCCCGTGCGTTTTAGACGCTAAAAACGCGTATGACACTTGATTCGCACGAATCCGTTGAGAAATGGCCGAGATACGCCGTGTTACACTTGCGGACGATGAAATCTTGCTAGTTCTCGCGCTTTGCAAGCGCGACACACGATGCACCGCGTTTCGTTCGATTCGTTCAAGAACTCTCGTATCTCGGACATCCGCGAGTTTTTCGCGTCGAAAACGTGCTCCCCGTGCGTTTTAGACGCTAAAAACGCGTATGACACTTGATTCGCACGAATCCGTTGAGAAATGGCCGAGATACGCCGTGTTACACTTGCGGACGATGAAATCTTGCTAGTTCTCGCGTTTTGCAAGCGCGACACACGATGCACCGCGTTTCGTTCGATTCGTTCAAGAACTCTCGTATCTCGGACATCCGCGAGTTTTTCGCGTCGAAAACGTGCTCCCCGTGCGTTTTAGACGCTAAAAACGCGTATGACACTTGATTCGCACGAATCCGTTGAGAAATGGCCGAGATACGCCGTGTTACACTTGCGGACGATGAAATCTTGCTAGTTCTCGCGTTTTGCAAGCGCGACACACGATGCACCGCGTTTCGTTCGATTCGTTCAAGAACTCTCGTATCTCGGACATCCGCGAGTTTTTCGCGTCGAAAACGTGCTCCCCGTGCGTTTTAGACGCTAAAAACGCGTATGACACTTGATTCGCACGAATCCGTTGAGAAATGGCCGAGATACGCCGTGTTACACTTGCGGACGATGAAATCTTGCTAGTTCTCGCGTTTTGCAAGCGCGACACACGATGCACCGCGTTTCGTTCGATTCGTTCAAGAACTCTCGTATCTCGGACATCCGCGAGTTTTTCGCGTCGAAAACGTGCTCCCCGTGCGTTTTAGACGCTAAAAACGCGTATGACACTTGATTCGCACGAATCCGTTGAGAAATGGCCGAGATACGCCGTGTTACACTTGCGGACGATGAAATCTTGCTAGTTCTCGCGTTTTGCAAGCGCGACACACGATGCACCGCGTTTCGTTCGATTCGTTCAAGAACTCTCGTATCTCGGACATCCGCGAGTTTTTCGCGTCGAAAACGTGCTCCCCGTGCGTTTTAGACGCTAAAAACGCGTATGACACTTGATTCGCACGAATCCGTTGAGAAATGGCCGAGATACGCCGTGTTACACTTGCGGACGATGAAATCTTGCTAGTTCTCGCGTTTTGCAAGCGCGACACACGATGCACCGCGTTTCGTTCGATTCGTTCAAGAACTCTCGTATCTCGGACATCCGCGAGTTTTTCGCGTCGAAAACGTGCTCCCCGTGCGTTTTAGACGCTAAAAACGCGTATGACACTTGATTCGCACGAATCCGTTGAGAAATGGCCGAGATACGCCGTGTTACACTTGCGGACGATGAAATCTTGCTAGTTCTCGCGTTTTGCAAGCGCGACACACGATGCACCGCGTTTCGTTCGATTCGTTCAAGAACTCTCGTATCTCGGACATCCGCGAGTTTTTCGCGTCGAAAACGTGCTCCCCGTGCGTTTTAGACGCTAAAAACGCGTATGACACTTGATTCGCACGAATCCGTTGAGAAATGGCCGAGATACGCCGTGTTACACTTGCGGACGATGAAATCTTGCTAGTTCTCGCGTTTTGCAAGCGCGACACACGATGCACCGCGTTTCGTTCGATTCGTTCAAGAACTCTCGTATCTCGGACATCCGCGAGTTTTTCGCGTCGAAAACGTGCTCCCCGTGCGTTTTAGACGCTAAAAACGCGTATGACACTTGATTCGCACGAATCCGTTGAGAAATGGCCGAGATACGCCGTGTTACACTTGCGGACGATGAAATCTTGCTAGTTCTCGCGTTTTGCAAGCGCGACACACGATGCACCGCGTTTCGTTCGATTCGTTCAAGAACTCTCGTATCTCGGACATCCGCGAGTTTTTCGCGTCGAAAACGTGCTCCCCGTGCGTTTTAGACGCTAAAAACGCGTATGACACTTGATTCGCACGAATCCGTTGAGAAATGGCCGAGATACGCCGTGTTACACTTGCGGACGATGAAATCTTGCTAGTTCTCGCGTTTTGCAAGCGCGACACACGATGCACCGCGTTTCGTTCGATTCGTTCAAGAACTCTCGTATCTCGGACATCCGCGAGTTTTTCGCGTCGAAAACGTGCTCCCCGTGCGTTTTAGACGCTAAAAACGCGTATGACACTTGATTCGCACGAATCCGTTGAGAAATGGCCGAGATACGCCGTGTTACACTTGCGGACGATGAAATCTTGCTAGTTCTCGCGTTTTGCAAGCGCGACACACGATGCACCGCGTTTCGTTCGATTCGTTCAAGAACTCTCGTATCTCGGACATCCGCGAGTTTTTCGCGTCGAAAACGTGCTCCCCGTGCGTTTTAGACGCTAAAAACGCGTATGACACTTGATTCGCACGAATCCGTTGAGAAATGGCCGAGATACGCCGTGTTACACTTGCGGACGATGAAATCTTGCTAGTTCTCGCGTTTTGCAAGCGCGACACACGATGCACCGCGTTTCGTTCGATTCGTTCAAGAACTCTCGTATCTCGGACATCCGCGAGTTTTTCGCGTCGAAAACGTGCTCCCCGTGCGTTTTAGACGCTAAAAACGCGTATGACACTTGATTCGCACGAATCCGTTGAGAAATGGCCGAGATACGCCGTGTTACACTTGCGGACGATGAAATCTTGCTAGTTCTCGCGTTTTGCAAGCGCGACACACGATGCACCGCGTTTCGTTCGATTCGTTCAAGAACTCTCGTATCTCGGACATCCGCGAGTTTTTCGCGTCGAAAACGTGCTCCCCGTGCGTTTTAGACGCTAAAAACGCGTATGACACTTGATTCGCACGAATCCGTTGAGAAATGGCCGAGATACGCCGTGTTACACTTGCGGACGATGAAATCTTGCTAGTTCTCGCGTTTTGCAAGCGCGACACACGATGCACCGCGTTTCGTTCGATTCGTTCAAGAACTCTCGTATCTCGGACATCCGCGAGTTTTTCGCGTCGAAAACGTGCTCCCCGTGCGTTTTAGACGCTAAAAACGCGTATGACACTTGATTCGCACGAATCCGTTGAGAAATGGCCGAGATACGCCGTGTTACACTTGCGGACGATGAAATCTTGCTAGTTCTCGCGTTTTGCAAGCGCGACACACGATGCACCGCGTTTCGTTCGATTCGTTCAAGAACTCTCGTATCTCGGACATCCGCGAGTTTTTCGCGTCGAAAACGTGCTCCCCGTGCGTTTTAGACGCTAAAAACGCGTATGACACTTGATTCGCACGAATCCGTTGAGAAATGGCCGAGATACGCCGTGTTACACTTGCGGACGATGAAATCTTGCTAGTTCTCGCGTTTTGCAAGCGCGACACACGATGCACCGCGTTTCGTTCGATTCGTTCAAGAACTCTCGTATCTCGGACATCCGCGAGTTTTTCGCGTCGAAAACGTGCTCCCCGTGCGTTTTAGACGCTAAAAACGCGTATGACACTTGATTCGCACGAATCCGTTGAGAAATGGCCGAGATACGCCGTGTTACACTTGCGGACGATGAAATCTTGCTAGTTCTCGCGTTTTGCAAGCGCGACACACGATGCACCGCGTTTCGTTCGATTCGTTCAAGAACTCTCGTATCTCGGACATCCGCGAGTTTTTCGCGTCGAAAACGTGCTCCCCGTGCGTTTTAGACGCTAAAAACGCGTATGACACTTGATTCGCACGAATCCGTTGAGAAATGGCCGAGATACGCCGTGTTACACTTGCGGACGATGAAATCTTGCTAGTTCTCGCGTTTTGCAAGCGCGACACACGATGCACCGCGTTTCGTTCGATTCGTTCAAGAACTCTCGTATCTCGGACATCCGCGAGTTTTTCGCGTCGAAAACGTGCTCCCCGTGCGTTTTAGACGCTAAAAACGCGTATGACACTTGATTCGCACGAATCCGTTGAGAAATGGCCGAGATACGCCGTGTTACACTTGCGGACGATGAAATCTTGCTAGTTCTCGCGTTTTGCAAGCGCGACACACGATGCACCGCGTTTCGTTCGATTCGTTCAAGAACTCTCGTATCTCGGACATCCGCGAGTTTTTCGCGTCGAAAACGTGCTCCCCGTGCGTTTTAGACGCTAAAAACGCGTATGACACTTGATTCGCACGAATCCGTTGAGAAATGGCCGAGATACGCCGTGTTACACTTGCGGACGATGAAATCTTGCTAGTTCTCGCGTTTTGCAAGCGCGACACACGATGCACCGCGTTTCGTTCGATTCGTTCAAGAACTCTCGTATCTCGGATATCCGCGAGTTTTTCGCGTCGAAAACGTGCTCCCCGTGCGTTTTAGACGCTAAAAACGCGTATGACACTTGATTCGCACGAATCCGTTGAGAAATGGCCGAGATACGCCGTGTTACACTTGCGGACGATGAAATCTTGCTAGTTCTCGCGTTTTGCAAGCGCGACACACGATGCACCGCGTTTCGTTCGATTCGTTCAAGAACTCTCGTATCTCGGACATCCGCGAGTTTTTCGCGTCGAAAACGTGCTCCCCGTGCGTTTTAGACGCTAAAAACGCGTATGACACTTGATTCGCACGAATCCGTTGAGAAATGGCCGAGATACGCCGTGTTACACTTGCGGACGATGAAATCTTGCTAGTTCTCGCGTTTTGCAAGCGCGACACACGATGCACCGCGTTTCGTTCGATTCGTTCAAGAACTCTCGTATCTCGAACATCCGCGAGTTTTTCGCGTCGAAAACGTGCTCCCCGTGCGTTTTAGACGCTAAAAACGCGTATGACACTTGATTCGCACGAATCCGTTGAGAAATGGCCGAGATACGCCGTGTTACACTTGCGGACGATGAAATCTTGCTAGTTCTCGCGTTTTGCAAGCGCGACACACGATGCACCGCGTTTCGTTCGATTCGTTCAAGAACTCTCGTATCTCGGACATCCGCGAGTTTTTCGCGTCGAAAACGTGCTCCCCGTGCGTTTTAGACGCTAAAAACGCGTATGACACTTGATTCGCACGAATCCGTTGAGAAATGGCCGAGATACGCCGTGTTACACTTGCGGACGATGAAATCTTGCTAGTTCTCGCGTTTTGCAAGCGCGACACACGATGCACCGCGTTTCGTTCGATTCGTTCAAGAACTCTCGTATCTCGGACATCCGCGAGTTTTTCGCGTCGAAAACGTGCTCCCCGTGCGTTTTAGACGCTAAAAACGCGTATGACACTTGATTCGCACGAATCCCCCCCCCAGGGGCTGGGGACCGGAAACGGTCCCCGGTACGGGCATGGCACACCCGGGGCACCCTAGCCGGGGTTGGAATAGCGCTGTCCATCCCCTAATACCGTAAGCCCCCTGACGTCTTCAACGACCATCATTAAGCGCGATGATGGAACGTTGACGTCAGGTGGCCCGGGGAGCTTGGCTTAACCGCCTAGCTCGCGAGGAAGACAACCTCTCTAAATAATCACCCCTAATCCCAAGGTATGACGCGCGCCGAAGGGATGAATGAACGGTGGGTTTACCGTTCCCTAGCGGTCAGCCTCTGAAGCACCTGCCGAAACTTCAGAGTATGCAGGCTTACCCGTGCAAGGCGGCTCTGCCCGGGCTGACAACGATTCCGACCTACTCGTGGGACCAAAAATGTTTTCTTCTCCCCCCATTTTATGTTCTGTGCCCGTCCCAAAGACAAGTCAAGTGATGGAGAATCCCATTCCCCGTCACTTGATAGTGAAAAGAGTTGATGGAAGTTTTGACAAGATGAACCCGTTCAGTATTGAACGTTTCGTACGTAACACAGTGGGTGCTATAGAGTCGATTAGAAAGTCACAAAATGACCTGATTATTGAAACAAAAAGCTCAGAGCAATCAAAAAAACTCTTAAAATTAAAGGAGTTTAATGAAATCGAAGTCAATGTGGTTCCACATCCAATCCTGAACTTCCGTAAAGGTGTGATTACATGTAGAGATCTACTGAACTGCAGTACAGACGAGATAGCCAGTGAACTTGGTAACGAAGGAGTTGTTAAAGTCGAGAGAATTCAAGTCTTTCGTAATGGAGAACGCATCAATACGGCATCCTGCATTATAACCTTCAATAAGCCGTCGCTACCAGACAAAATAAAGGCCGGGTTCTATTCCCTCCCAGTGAGGCCATACATTCCCGCTCCGAGGCGCTGCTTTAACTGCCAGCGTTTCGGTCATCCCGCAATATCCTGTCGAAGAATAAGAATATGTATCTGTGGTAAAGCTCCCCACGAGGGCACCCCGTGTGACACACCCCTAATGTGTCCAAACTGTGGAGGAAATCATAGTGCCATTTCTAAGAATTGTTATGCCTATAAAAAAGAAGCAGCTATACAGAAATTAAAAATAACCGAGAGACTTTCCTACATTGAGGCCAAACGAAAGGTTGATATAACGCTACCAGATCCTAATAAAACTTATGCTGTAGCCGCGCAAAAAACAACAAGTAACGCAGCAAATGGTAATAACATCAAAGAAATAGTAGCCCACCTAATCCCGGAAATAATTAACATCATTAAAGTAGAAATGAAAAAGCTCAATGCACCAGAAAGAGAACAGACACACTCTCAAACAATGGAAATTCTCGAAACCTCCGCCGTTCTCCGACCACCTGTAATCTCACGCGAATTAGAGCAACTACGCCCTGAGCCCAAACCTAAACAAGCGGAGACATCAAACGACTTTGAAAAACGCATAACTCGCAGACAAAAGCGAGTTGCAGCAAAACCAACGGACACTGCGGGTGCAACATACTCACCAGAACCTTACTCAGATTCATCATACAAATCAGGCACAAAGGGTAGAAGATCATCGGTATCATCAACAGAAGATGCCCCTAGAAAGAAGAAAGGCCCGCTCTCACAGTCGCAGAGTGCTTCAGGCTCCACGCCGCAAACAGACACATACACGTCTAGCAAAGAAAGTTCAGATATAAAATTCCAGACTAAACTCCAAAATCCGGACTCGGATACAGAAATGATTACCACTAACACACATAACATAAATGCTTCAAGCTTTCTTCAAAAATTTCTAGAAACTAAGAAAACGGAAAGTAGTGGAAAAAGACAAGCCAAGAAAAGTTAACATTAAATCTGGTAACTCAAATAACACAAAATGCAAAATATAATTCAATGGAACATAAACGGTTACAGAAATCATATAGGCGAAATTAAACTACTAGTCACAAAATATGACGCGTTTGCGTTGTGCTTGCAGGAAACCCATTTAAAACCGTCGGATTCTATATCAATGAAAGGGTATCAAAACTTCCGTAAAGATGATACAACAACCAGACATGCCAAAGGAGGAGTCCTAATATTTATAAAAAACGAACTGCCGTCAAGACATATTCCACTTAAAACTACGTTACAAGCAACCGCTGTGCAGATCATAAACCCTTTTAAGTTAACGTTGTGTAGTATATACATACCCCCCTATGCTAACTGCCAGTTAGACGACCTGCTCTCTCTATACTCACAATTACCGAGACCGTTTGTTATAGCAGGAGATTTTAATGCGCATAACACCCTATGGGGTTCCCTGAAAAATGATAAACGTGGGCGAACCGTAGAAAAATTTGTAGATATAACCAATACAACTATAATGAATAGCGGGGATAATACATACCTTAGCCTTACCCACGGTACCTTCTCTGCAATAGACCTCACCATATGCACACCAAACGTCTCATGCAAGTACACTTGGAATCCAGTTGATGATCTCTTCGGCAGCGATCATTACCCAATATTAGTAGCAAATGACATGCCCCAGCATGTACCAACGGTACGATATAAATGGAACCTCAGCAGGGCTAACTGGACATCATTCCAAGGTGCTTTAGACGACCTAAACCTACCTGAAGAAATTAATGAAGGTGTAACCGAACTAACCAAAAGCATACTAGAAGCCGCCTCGAAAGCAATTCCGACATCGGGAGGAAAAACCCGTAAAAAAGTGGTTCCATGGTGGAATAAGGAGGTCGCCAAAGATATAGCAAAGAAAAAAAGGGCCTTAAGAATCTTCAAAAAATTCCCAAGTCCTGAAAATCTCATAAAATTTAGGCGACTTAGAGCCAAAACCAGGGAAACAATCGCACAAGCAAAGAGGAACTCCTGGCAAAACTATGTATCTGGAATAACCCAGGATACACCAGCACCTCAAGTATGGCGTAAAATTAGAAGCATCCAAGGAAGGCAAACTTCCGGCATAGCACCAATGTTCAAGGTAGACGAGATAACATATAATAACCTAAACGACATGCTTGAACTGTTAGCAAACCAATTTGAGGACACATCAAGCTCCAACAATTATGATGAAAGCTTTCGAAATAATAGGCAAGGACTAGAAAAGCCGATCGACTTCTCTGAAGGGGCAAATAAAACAGAGGTTTATAACCTACCCATCACCATGGAGGAACTAAACTTGTCAATACAATCATTAAAGAAAAGCTGCCCAGGCCCCGATAATATAACCGCTCAGATGATCCAGAATATACCCTTGGACGCAAGACAAAAAGTACTGGACCTGTATAACAGAATATGGTCCCAGGGGACATACCCTGACCAGTGGCGCGAAGCAGTGATCGTGCCGATCCCAAAAGAAGGAAAAAACCGCTTCCACCCAGCGAACTACAGGCCAATATCTCTAACTTCCCACCTAAGCAAGGTTCTAGAAAAAATAATATGCAGAAGATTGATGTGGTATCTAGAGACTAACAGCTTACTCAACAAAGTTCAGAGTGGTTTTCGAAAATACTGCTCAACTATGGACCAAGCAGTGCAGCTGGAAAATGCCATACAGAACAGCTTCTTGAAAAAAGAGCACCTCATCGCTGTCTTTTTCGATTTGGAGAAAGCGTACGACATGACATGGCGCTACGGCATTACTAGAACCCTACACGAATGGGGCATCAGAGGTAACTTACCCAAATTCATATGTAGTTTTATGGAAGACCGTCTTTTCAAAGTACGTATAAACAACACCACATCGACTACCAGGACACTCGAGAACGGCGTTCCCCAAGGGTCAGTACTGAGTGCAATTCTGTTCGCTATTGCAATCAACGATATAACATCGAATCTTGACCCAGAAATCCATGCAGGTCTATATGTCGACGACCTTGTTGTCTTTGCCTCATCCGAATGGATGTCAGATATACAAAGTAAAGTGCAGAGAGCAATAAACCACGTTGCCAATTTCGCAAGCGAAAGAGGTTTTCGTTTCTCTCCAAGCAAAACGAAATGCGTGCACTTCTGTAGAATGAACTCACCTCACAGCGACCCCAGACTGTTGTTAGGAAACACAAGAATACCTTTTACAAACTCAGTAAAGTACCTTGGTATAATCTATGATAAGAAACTAACATGGAAAGAACATATAAGAAGTGTTCGTACAAGATGTAAAGTTACTCTGAACATAATAAAGTGTATGTCCAGCATAAATTGGGGAGCTGACCGAACCACCCTATTACGCATACATAACGCACTCATTCTGTCCAAACTAGAATACGGAGACATTGTATACTCCTCAGCCAGAGCTGGAATTCTGAAACTCCTAGATACTATCCATAATAGTGGAATAAGAATCTCAATTGGAGCTTTCCGCACAAGTCCATCGAAAAGCCTGTGCTGTGACAGCGGATTTATGCCTCTTGAATTGAGACGAACGCAACATCAACTTGAGTATGCATCCAAGGTATGGGCAAGGAAAAATCATATAAACCATAAAATTATATTTGAAAATAACATGGAAAACGAATACAGGAAGACCGTGAATCCCACAAGGCCCCTAGGAATAAGGATACAAGAAACAGATGTAAAACTAACAGAATTATTCCCTGACGTCTACGAAAAAACCTTCTGCAAAATCGCTCCATGGCTGTTACCAAACATCGACATACGTTTCGACCTACACTCAACAACCAAAGTAGAAACAAACCACAAAGTCTACATAAGCCAATTTTTAGACATTCTAAGCAAATACTACGATCCAATATGCATATACACAGACGGATCTAAAATGGAAAATCAAGTGGGATGTGCTTTTGTGGCAAATAATGTAAAACGCTCATGGAACTTAAACAATTTTACTAGTAGCTTCATTGCAGAGGCGTATGCTATATGGCAAGCCCTCCAATATATAGATACCATGCCCGCAAACAGAAACTACATTATATGCTCAGATTCCATTAGTTCACTAACAAGTATCCTGGACATGTACTCTGACAACCCAATCATCCAAAATATACACGAAAAAATGTGGAGAATTAGCAAAAAGGATATATCTGTCACATTAATATGGATACCGAGCCACATAGGGATTACGGGAAACGTAGACGCGGACACTGAAGCTAAAAAGGCAGCTATAGGAAACGCTGTAGCGCAAGAGCAACGAATATCCACGAACGATATGAAAATCAAAATCAAAGAAGAGGTTAAGCAACAATGGCAAAAAATATGGACGAGCGCGCAAACAAAATTGGGACAAATAAACCCAAACATTGAAAAATGGGACCTGCCCAAGGGTCTAAGCCGACGCGACGGCACAATAATAACAAGACTACGAATTGGACATACGTACATAACGTCCTCATATATGCTTAGGAAAGAACTGCCACCAATATGTGAGGAATGCCAGAGTACACTCACGGTGGAACACATCCTGATAAACTGTAAAAAGTACCGTAGTGCAAGAAGCAGGTTGAAACTAGGGAACGACCTCAGGGATATCTTGAACAACAATGTAAATAATATTAAAAAAATACTAGACTTTTGCGACGTCACAAGACTAAGACAGGGAATATAGAATAATTAAGAAACATACTGAATAATACAAAAATTAATAAAATCCAATAAGTTCTATGTACAAACGAAACGACATACTAAGGCGCAAATCAAGACAAAACCTACGATATATGAATAACTAAATGGAAGGTAGCTATATATGTGGAGCGGCTAATGACCATAGTAGTTGAAGCCGCAGAAAGGAAAAGAAAAAAAAAAAAAAAAAATCGTTCAAGAACTCTCGTATCTCGGACATCCGCGAGTTTTTCGCGTCGAAAACGTGCTCCCCGTGCGTTTTAGACGCTAAAAACGCGTATGACACTTGATTCGCACGAATCCGTTGAGAAATGGCCGAGATACGCCGTGTTACACTTGCGGACGATGAAATCTTGCTAGTTCTCGCGTTTTGCAAGCGCGACACACGATGCACCGCGTTTCGTTCGATTCGTTCAAGAACTCTCGTATCTCGGACATCCGCGAGTTTTTCGCGTCGAAAACGTGCTCCCCGTGCGTTTTAGACGCTAAAAACGCGTATGACACTTGATTCGCACGAATCCGTTGAGAAATGGCCGAGATACGCCGTGTTACACTTGCGGACGATGAAATCTTGCTAGTTCTCGCGTTTTGCAAGCGCGACACACGATGCACCGCGTTTCGTTCGATTCGTTCAAGAACTCTCGTATCTCGGACATCCGCGAGTTTTTCGCGTCGAAAACGTGCTCCCCGTGCGTTTTAGACGCTAAAAACGCGTATGACACTTGATTCGCACGAATCCGTTGAGAAATGGCCGAGATACGCCGTGTTACACTTGCGGACGATGAAATCTTGCTAGTTCTCGCGTTTTGCAAGCGCGACACACGATGCACCGCGTTTCGTTCGATTCGTTCAAGAACTCTCGTATCTCGGACATCCGCGAGTTTTTCGCGTCGAAAACGTGCTCCCCGTGCGTTTTAGACGCTAAAAACGCGTATGACACTTGATTCGCACGAATCCGTTGAGAAATGGCCGAGATACGCCGTGTTACACTTGCGGACGATGAAATCTTGCTAGTTCTCGCGTTTTGCAAGCGCGACACACGATGCACCGCGTTTCGTTCGATTCGTTCAAGAACTCTCGTATCTCGGACATCCGCGAGTTTTTCGCGTCGAAAACGTGCTCCCCGTGCGTTTTAGACGCTAAAAACGCGTATGACACTTGATTCGCACGAATCCGTTGAGAAATGGCCGAGATACGCCGTGTTACACTTGCGGACGATGAAATCTTGCTAGTTCTCGCGTTTTGCAAGCGCGACACACGATGCACCGCGTTTCGTTCGATTCGTTCAAGAACTCTCGTATCTCGGACATCCGCGAGTTTTTCGCGTCGAAAACGTGCTCCCCGTGCGTTTTAGACGCTAAAAACGCGTATGACACTTGATTCGCACGAATCCGTTGAGAAATGGCCGAGATACGCCGTGTTACACTTGCGGACGATGAAATCTTGCTAGTTCTCGCGTTTTGCAAGCGCGACACACGATGCACCGCGTTTCGTTCGATTCGTTCAAGAACTCTCGTATCTCGGACATCCGCGAGTTTTTCGCGTCGAAAACGTGCTCCCCGTGCGTTTTAGACGCTAAAAACGCGTATGACACTTGATTCGCACGAATCCGTTGAGAAATGGCCGAGATACGCCGTGTTACACTTGCGGACGATGAAATCTTGCTAGTTCTCGCGTTTTGCAAGCGCGACACACGATGCACCGCGTTTCGTTCGATTCGTTCAAGAACTCTCGTATCTCGGACATCCGCGAGTTTTTCGCGTCGAAAACGTGCTCCCCGTGCGTTTTAGACGCTAAAAACGCGTATGACACTTGATTCGCACGAATCCGTTGAGAAATGGCCGAGATACGCCGTGTTACACTTGCGGACGATGAAATCTTGCTAGTTCTCGCGTTTTGCAAGCGCGACACACGATGCACCGCGTTTCGTTCGATTCGTTCAAGAACTCTCGTATCTCGGACATCCGCGAGTTTTTCGCGTCGAAAACGTGCTCCCCGTGCGTTTTAGACGCTAAAAACGCGTATGACACTTGATTCGCACGAATCCGTTGAGAAATGGCCGAGATACGCCGTGTTACACTTGCGGACGATGAAATCTTGCTAGTTCTCGCGTTTTGCAAGCGCGACACACGATGCACCGCGTTTCGTTCGATTCGTTCAAGAACTCTCGTATCTCGGACATCCGCGAGTTTTTCGCGTCGAAAACGTGCTCCCCGTGCGTTTTAGACGCTAAAAACGCGTATGACACTTGATTCGCACGAATCCGTTGAGAAATGGCCGAGATACGCCGTGTTACACTTGCGGACGATGAAATCTTGCTAGTTCTCGCGTTTTGCAAGCGCGACACACGATGCACCGCGTTTCGTTCGATTCGTTCAAGAACTCTCGTATCTCGGACATCCGCGAGTTTTTCGCGTCGAAAACGTGCTCCCCGTGCGTTTTAGACGCTAAAAACGCGTATGACACTTGATTCGCACGAATCCGTTGAGAAATGGCCGAGATACGCCGTGTTACACTTGCGGACGATGAAATCTTGCTAGTTCTCGCGTTTTGCAAGCGCGACACACGATGCACCGCGTTTCGTTCGATTCGTTCAAGAACTCTCGTATCTCGGACATCCGCGAGTTTTTCGCGTCGAAAACGTGCTCCCCGTGCGTTTTAGACGCTAAAAACGCGTATGACACTTGATTCGCACGAATCCGTTGAGAAATGGCCGAGATACGCCGTGTTACACTTGCGGACGATGAAATCTTGCTAGTTCTCGCGTTTTGCAAGCGCGACACACGATGCACCGCGTTTCGTTCGATTCGTTCAAGAACTCTCGTATCTCGGACATCCGCGAGTTTTTCGCGTCGAAAACGTGCTCCCCGTGCGTTTTAGACGCTAAAAACGCGTATGACACTTGATTCGCACGAATCCGTTGAGAAATGGCCGAGATACGCCGTGTTACACTTGCGGACGATGAAATCTTGCTAGTTCTCGCGTTTTGCAAGCGCGACACACGATGCACCGCGTTTCGTTCGATTCGTTCAAGAACTCTCGTATCTCGGACATCCGCGAGTTTTTCGCGTCGAAAACGTGCTCCCCGTGCGTTTTAGACGCTAAAAACGCGTATGACACTTGATTCGCACGAATCCGTTGAGAAATGGCCGAGATACGCCGTGTTACACTTGCGGACGATGAAATCTTGCTAGTTCTCGCGTTTTGCAAGCGCGACACACGATGCACCGCGTTTCGTTCGATTCGTTCAAGAACTCTCGTATCTCGGACATCCGCGAGTTTTTCGCGTCGAAAACGTGCTCCCCGTGCGTTTTAGACGCTAAAAACGCGTATGACACTTGATTCGCACGAATCCGTTGAGAAATGGCCGAGATACGCCGTGTTACACTTGCGGACGATGAAATCTTGCTAGTTCTCGCGTTTTGCAAGCGCGACACACGATGCACCGCGTTTCGTTCGATTCGTTCAAGAACTCTCGTATCTCGGACATCCGCGAGTTTTTCGCGTCGAAAACGTGCTCCCCGTGCGTTTTAGACGCTAAAAACGCGTATGACACTTGATTCGCACGAATCCGTTGAGAAATGGCCGAGATACGCCGTGTTACACTTGCGGACGATGAAATCTTGCTAGTTCTCGCGTTTTGCAAGCGCGACACACGATGCACCGCGTTTCGTTCGATTCGTTCAAGAACTCTCGTATCTCGGACATCCGCGAGTTTTTCGCGTCGAAAACGTGCTCCCCGTGCGTTTTAGACGCTAAAAACGCGTATGACACTTGATTCGCACGAATCCGTTGAGAAATGGCCGAGATACGCCGTGTTACACTTGCGGACGATGAAATCTTGCTAGTTCTCGCGTTTTGCAAGCGCGACACACGATGCACCGCGTTTCGTTCGATTCGTTCAAGAACTCTCGTATCTCGGACATCCGCGAGTTTTTCGCGTCGAAAACGTGCTCCCCGTGCGTTTTAGACGCTAAAAACGCGTATGACACTTGATTCGCACGAATCCGTTGAGAAATGGCCGAGATACGCCGTGTTACACTTGCGGACGATGAAATCTTGCTAGTTCTCGCGTTTTGCAAGCGCGACACACGATGCACCGCGTTTCGTTCGATTCGTTCAAGAACTCTCGTATCTCGGACATCCGCGAGTTTTTCGCGTCGAAAACGTGCTCCCCGTGCGTTTTAGACGCTAAAAACGCGTATGACACTTGATTCGCACGAATCCGTTGAGAAATGGCCGAGATACGCCGTGTTACACTTGCGGACGATGAAATCTTGCTAGTTCTCGCGTTTTGCAAGCGCGACACACGATGCACCGCGTTTCGTTCGATTCGTTCAAGAACTCTCGTATCTCGGACATCCGCGAGTTTTTCGCGTCGAAAACGTGCTCCCCGTGCGTTTTAGACGCTAAAAACGCGTATGACACTTGATTCGCACGAATCCGTTGAGAAATGGCCGAGATACGCCGTGTTACACTTGCGGACGATGAAATCTTGCTAGTTCTCGCGTTTTGCAAGCGCGACACACGATGCACCGCGTTTCGTTCGATTCGTTCAAGAACTCTCGTATCTCGGACATCCGCGAGTTTTTCGCGTCGAAAACGTGCTCCCCGTGCGTTTTAGACGCTAAAAACGCGTATGACACTTGATTCGCACGAATCCGTTGAGAAATGGCCGAGATACGCCGTGTTACACTTGCGGACGATGAAATCTTGCTAGTTCTCGCGTTTTGCAAGCGCGACACACGATGCACCGCGTTTCGTTCGATTCGTTCAAGAACTCTCGTATCTCGGACATCCGCGAGTTTTTCGCGTCGAAAACGTGCTCCCCGTGCGTTTTAGACGCTAAAAACGCGTATGACACTTGATTCGCACGAATCCGTTGAGAAATGGCCGAGATACGCCGTGTTACACTTGCGGACGATGAAATCTTGCTAGTTCTCGCGTTTTGCAAGCGCGACACACGATGCACCGCGTTTCGTTCGATTCGTTCAAGAACTCTCGTATCTCGGACATCCGCGAGTTTTTCGCGTCGAAAACGTGCTCCCCGTGCGTTTTAGACGCTAAAAACGCGTATGACACTTGATTCGCACGAATCCGTTGAGAAATGGCCGAGATACGCCGTGTTACACTTGCGGACGATGAAATCTTGCTAGTTCTCGCGTTTTGCAAGCGCGACACACGATGCACCGCGTTTCGTTCGATTCGTTCAAGAACTCTCGTATCTCGGACATCCGCGAGTTTTTCGCGTCGAAAACGTGCTCCCCGTGCGTTTTAGACGCTAAAAACGCGTATGACACTTGATTCGCACGAATCCGTTGAGAAATGGCCGAGATACGCCGTGTTACACTTGCGGACGATGAAATCTTGCTAGTTCTCGCGTTTTGCAAGCGCGACACACGATGCACCGCGTTTCGTTCGATTCGTTCAAGAACTCTCGTATCTCGGACATCCGCGAGTTTTTCGCGTCGAAAACGTGCTCCCCGTGCGTTTTAGACGCTAAAAACGCGTATGACACTTGATTCGCACGAATCCGTTGAGAAATGGCCGAGATACGCCGTGTTACACTTGCGGACGATGAAATCTTGCTAGTTCTCGCGTTTTGCAAGCGCGACACACGATGCACCGCGTTTCGTTCGATTCGTTCAAGAACTCTCGTATCTCGGACATCCGCGAGTTTTTCGCGTCGAAAACGTGCTCCCCGTGCGTTTTAGACGCTAAAAACGCGTATGACACTTGATTCGCACGAATCCGTTGAGAAATGGCCGAGATACGCCGTGTTACACTTGCGGACGATGAAATCTTGCTAGTTCTCGCGTTTTGCAAGCGCGACACACGATGCACCGCGTTTCGTTCGATTCGTTCAAGAACTCTCGTATCTCGGACATCCGCGAGTTTTTCGCGTCGAAAACGTGCTCCCCGTGCGTTTTAGACGCTAAAAACGCGTATGACACTTGATTCGCACGAATCCGTTGAGAAATGGCCGAGATACGCCGTGTTACACTTGCGGACGATGAAATCTTGCTAGTTCTCGCGTTTTGCAAGCGCGACACACGATGCACCGCGTTTCGTTCGATTCGTTCAAGAACTCTCGTATCTCGGACATCCGCGAGTTTTTCGCGTCGAAAACGTGCTCCCCGTGCGTTTTAGACGCTAAAAACGCGTATGACACTTGATTCGCACGAATCCGTTGAGAAATGGCCGAGATACGCCGTGTTACACTTGCGGACGATGAAATCTTGCTAGTTCTCGCGTTTTGCAAGCGCGACACACGATGCACCGCGTTTCGTTCGATTCGTTCAAGAACTCTCGTATCTCGGACATCCGCGAGTTTTTCGCGTCGAAAACGTGCTCCCCGTGCGTTTTAGACGCTAAAAACGCGTATGACACTTGATTCGCACGAATCCGTTGAGAAATGGCCGAGATACGCCGTGTTACACTTGCGGACGATGAAATCTTGCTAGTTCTCGCGTTTTGCAAGCGCGACACACGATGCACCGCGTTTCGTTCGATTCGTTCAAGAACTCTCGTATCTCGGACATCCGCGAGTTTTTCGCGTCGAAAACGTGCTCCCCGTGCGTTTTAGACGCTAAAAACGCGTATGACACTTGATTCGCACGAATCCGTTGAGAAATGGCCGAGATACGCCGTGTTACACTTGCGGACGATGAAATCTTGCTAGTTCTCGCGTTTTGCAAGCGCGACACACGATGCACCGCGTTTCGTTCGATTCGTTCAAGAACTCTCGTATCTCGGACATCCGCGAGTTTTTCGCGTCGAAAACGTGCTCCCGTGCGTTTTAGACGCTAAAAACGCGTATGACACTTGGATTCGCACGAATCCGTTGAGAAATGGCCGAGATACGCCGTGTTACACTTGCGGACGTTGAAATCTTGCTAGTTCTCGCGTTTTGCAAGCGCGACACACGATGCACCGCGTTTCGTTCGATTCGTTCAAGAACTCTCGTATCTCGGACATCGCGAGTTTTTCGCGTCGAAAACGTGCTCTCCGTGCGTTTTAGACGCTAAAAACGCGTATGACACTTGATTCGCACGAATCCGTTGAGAAATGGCCGAGATACGCCGTGTTACACTTGCGGACGATGAAATCTTGCTAGTTCTCGCGTTTTGCAAGCGCGACACACGATGCACCGCGTTTCGTTCGATTCGTTCAAGAACTCTCGTATCTCGGACATCCGCGAGTTTTTCGCGTCGAAAACGTGCTCCTCCGTGCGTTTTAGACGCTAAAAACGCGTATGACACTTGATTCGCACGAATCCGTTGAGAAATGGCCGAGATACGCCGTGTTACACTTGCGGACGATGAAATCTTGCTAGTTCTCGCGTTTTGCAAGCGCGACACACGATGCACCGCGTTTCGATCGATTCGTTCAAGAACTCTCGTATCTCGGACATCCGCGAGTTTTTCGCGTCGAAAACGTGCTCCCCGTGCGTTTTAGACGCTAAAAACGCGTATGACACTTGATTCGCACGAATCCGTTGAGAAATGGCCGAGATACGCCGTGTTACACTTGCGGACGATGAAATCTTGCTAGTTCTCGCGTTTTGCAAGCGCGACACACGATGCACCGCGTTTCGTTCGATTCGTTCAAGAACTCTCGTATCTCGGACATCCGCGAGTTTTTCGCGTCGAAAACGTGCTCCCCGTGCGTTTTAGACGCTAAAAACGCGTATGACACTTGATTCGCACGAATCCGTTGAGAAATGGCCGAGATACGCCGTGTTACACTTGCGGACGATGAAATCTTGCTAGTTCTCGCGTTTTGCAAGCGCGACACACGATGCACCGCGTTTCGTTCGATTCGTTCAAGAACTCTCGTATCTCGGACATCCGCGAGTTTTTCGCGTCGAAAACGTGCTCCCCGTGCGTTTTAGACGCTAAAAACGCGTATGACACTTGATTCGCACGAATCCGTTGAGAAATGGCCGAGATACGCCGTGTTACACTTGCGGACGATGAAATCTTGCTAGTTCTCGCGTTTTGCAAGCGCGACACACGATGCACCGCGTTTCGTTCGATTCGTTCAAGAACTCTCGTATCTCGGACATCCGCGAGTTTTTCGCGTCGAAAACGTGCTCCCCGTGCGTTTTAGACGCTAAAAACGCGTATGACACTTGATTCGCACGAATCCGTTGAGAAATGGCCGAGATACGCCGTGTTACACTTGCGGACGATGAAATCTTGCTAGTTCTCGCGTTTTGCAAGCGCGACACACGATGCACCGCGTTTCGTTCGATTCGTTCAAGAACTCTCGTATCTCGGACAGTCCGCGAGTTTTTCGCGTCGAAAACGTGCTCCCCGTGCGTTTTAGACGCTAAAAACGCGGTATGACACTTGATTCGCACGAATCCGTTGAGAAATGGCCGAGATACGCCGTGTTACACTTGCGGACGATGAAATCTTGCTAGTTCTCGCGTTTTGCAAGCGCGACACACGATGCACCGCGTTTCGTTCGATTCGTTCAAGAACTCTCGTATCTCGGACATCCGCGAGTTTTTCGCGTCGAAAACGTGCTCCCCGTGCGTTTTAGACGCTAAAAACGCGTATGACACTTGATTCGCACGAATCCGTTGAGAAATGGCCGAGATACGCCGTGTTACACTTGCGGACGATGAAATCTTGCTAGTTCTCGCGTTTTGCAAGCGCGACACACGATGCACCGCGTTTCGTTCGATTCGTTCAAGAACTCTCGTATCTCGGACATCCGCGAGTTTTTCGCGTCGAAAACGTGCTCCCCGTGCGTTTTAGACGCTAAAAACGCGTATGACACTTGATTCGCACGAATCCGTTGAGAAATGGCCGAGATACGCCGTGTTACACTTGCGGACGATGAAATCTTGCTAGTTCTCGCGTTTTGCAAGCGCGACACACGATGCACCGCGTTTCGATCGATTCGTTCAAGAACTCTCGTATCTCGGACATCCGCGAGTTTTTCGCGTCGAAAACGTGCTCCCCGTGCGTTTTAGACGCTAAAAACGCGTATGACACTTGATTCGCACGAATCCGTTGAGAAATGGCCGAGATACGCCGTGTTACACTTGCGGACGATGAAATCTTGCTAGTTCTCGCGTTTTGCAAGCGCGACACACGATGCACCGCGTTTCGTTCGATTCATTCAAGAACTCTCGTATCTCGGACATCCGCGAGTTTTTCGCGTCGAAAACGTGCTCCCCGTGCGTTTTAGACGCTAAAAACGCGTATGACACTTGATTCGCACGAATCCGTTGAGAAATGGCCGAGATACGCCGTGTTACACTTGCGGACGATGAAATCTTGCTAGTTCTCGCGTTTTGCAAGCGCGACACACGATGCACCGCGTTTCGTTCGATTCGTTCAAGAACTCTCGTATCTCGGACATCCGCGAGTTTTTCGCGTCGAAAACGTGCTCCCCGTGCGTTTTAGACGCTAAAAACGCGTATGACACTTGATTCGCACGAATCCGTTGAGAAATGGCCGAGATACGCCGTGTTACACTTGCGGACGATGAAATCTTGCTAGTTCTCGCGTTTTGCAAGCGCGACACACGATGCACCGCGTTTCGTTCGATTCGTTCAAGAACTCTCGTATCTCGGACATCCGCGAGTTTTTCGCGTCGAAAACGTGCTCCCCGTGCGTTTTAGACGCTAAAAACGCGTATGACACTTGATTCGCACGAATCCGTTGAGAAATGGCCGAGATACGCCGTGTTACACTTGCGGACGATGAAATCTTGCTAGTTCTCGCGTTTTGCAAGCGCGACACACGATGCACCGCGTTTCGTTCGATTCGTTCAAGAGCTCTCGTATCTCGGACATCCGCGAGTTTTCGCGTCGAAAACGTGCTCCCCGTGCGTTTTAGACGCTAAAAACGCGTATGACACTTGATTCGCACGAATCCGTTGAGAAATGGCCGAGATACGCCGTGTTACACTTGCGGACGATGAAATCTTGCTAGTTCTCGCGTTTTGCAAGCGCGACACACGATGCACCGCGTTTCGTTCGATTCGTACAAGAACTCTCGTATCTCAGACAGTCGCGAGTTTTTCGCGTCGAAAACGTGCTCCCCGTGCGTTTTAAACGCTAAAAACGCGTATGACACTTGATTCGCACGAATCCGTTGAGAAATGGCCGAGATACGCCGTGTTACACTTGCGGACGATGAAATCTTGCTAGTTCTCGCGTTTTGCAAGCGCGACACACGATGCACCGCGTTTCGTTCGATTCGTTCAAGAACTCTCGTATCTCGGACATCCGCGAGTTTTTCGCGTCGAAAACGTGCTCCCCGTGCGTTTTAGACGCTAAAAACGCGTATGACACTTGATTCGCACGAATCCGTTGAGAAATGGCCGAGATACGCGTGTTACACTTGCGGACGATGAAATCTTGCTAGTTCTCGCGTTTTGCAAGCGCGACACACGATGCACCGCGTTTCGTTCGATTCGTTCAAGAACTCTCGTATCTCGGACATCCGCGAGTTTTCGCGTCGAAAACGTGCTCCCCGTGCGTTTTAGACGCTAAAAACGCGTATGACACTTGATTCGCACGAATCCGTTGAGAAATGGCCGAGATACGCCGTGTTACACTTGCGGACGATGAAATCTTGCTAGTTCTCGCGTTTTGCAAGCGCGACACACGATGCACCGCGTTTCGTTCGATTCGTTCAAGAACTCTCGTATCTCGGACATCCGCGAGTTTTTCGCGTCGAAAACGTGCTCCCCGTGCGTTTTAGACGCTAAAAACGCGTATGACACATGATTCGCACGAATCCGTTGAGAAATGGCCGAGATACGCCGTGTTACACTTGCGGACGATGAAATCTTGCTAGTTCTCGCGTTTTGCAAGCGCGACACACGATGCACCGCGTTTCGTTCGATTCGTTCAAGAACTCTCGTATCTCGGACATCCGCGAGTTTTTCGCGTCGAAAACGTGCTCCCCGTGCGTTTTAGACGCTAAAAACCCGTATGACACTTGATTCGCACGAATCCGTTGAGAAATGGCCGAGATACGCCGTGTTACACTTGCGGACGACGAAATCTTGCTAGTTCTCGCGTTTTGCAAGCGCGACACACGATGCACCGCGTTTCGTTCGATTCGTTCAAGAACTCTCGTATCTCGGACATCCGCGAGTTTTTCGCGTCGAAAACGTGCTCCCCGTGCGTTTTAGACGCTAAAAACGCGTATGACACTTGATTCGCACGAATCCGTTGAGAAATGGCCGAGATACGCCGTGTTACACTTGCGGACGATGAAATCTTGCTAGTTCTCGCGTTTTGCAAGCGCGACACACGATGCACCGCGTTTCGTTCGATTCGTTCAAGAACTCTCGTATCTCGGACATCCGCGAGTTTTTCGCGTCGAAAACGTGCTCCCCGTGCGTTTTAGACGCTAAAAACGCGTATGACACTTGATTCGCACGAATCCGTTGAGAAATGGCCGAGATACGCCGTGTTACACTTGCGGACGATGAAATCTTGCTAGTTCTCGCGTTTTGCAAGCGCGACACACGATGCACCGCGTTTCGTTCGATTCGTTCAAGAACTCTCGTATCTCGGACATCCGCGAGTTTTTCGCGTCGAAAACGTGCTCCCCGTGCGTTTTAGACGCTAAAAACGCGTATGACACTTGATTCGCACGAATCCGTTGAGAAATGGCCGAGATACGCCGTGTTACACTTGCGGACAATGATATCTTGCTAGTTCTCGCGTTTTGCAAGCGCGACACACGATGCACCGCGTTTCGTTCGATTCGTTCAAGAACTCTCGTATCTCGGACATCCGCGAGTTTTTCGCGTCGAAAACGTGCTCTCCGTGCGTTTTAGACGCTAAAAACGCGTATGACACTTGATTCGCACGAATCCGTTGAGAAATGGCCGAGATACGCCGTGTTACACTTGCGGACGATGAAATCTTGCTAGTTCTCGCGTTTGCAAGCGCGACACACGATGCACCGCGTTTCGTTCGATTCGTTCAAGAACTCTCGTATCTCGGACATCCGCGAGTTTTTCGCGTCGAAAACGTGCTCCCCGTGCGTTTTAGACGCTAAAAACGCGTATGACACATGATTCGCACGAATCCGTTGAGAAATGGCCGAGATACGCCGTGTTACACTTGCGGACGATGAAATCTTGCTAGTTCTCGCGTTTTGCAAGCGCGACACACGATGCACCGCGTTTCGTTCGATTCGTTCAAGAACTCTCGTATCTCGGACATCCGCGAGTTTTTCGCGTCGAAAACGTGCTCCCCGTGCGTTTTAGACGCTAAAAACGCGTATGACACTTGATTCGCACGAATCCGTTGAGAAATGGCCGAGATACGCCGTGTTACACTTGCGGACGACGAAATCTTGCTAGTTCTCGCGTTTTGCAAGCGCGACACACGATGCACCGCGTTTCGTTCGATTCGTTCAAGAACTCTCGTATCTCGGACATCCGCGAGTTTTTCGCGTCGAAAACGTGCTCCCCGTGCGTTTTAGACGCTAAAAACGCGTATGACACTTGATTCGCACGAATCCGTTGAGAAATGGCCGAGATACGCCGTGTTACACTTGCGGACGATGAAATCTTGCTAGTTCTCGCGTTTTGCAAGCGCGACACACGATGCACCGCGTTTCGTTCGATTCGTTCAAGAACTCTCGTACCTCGGACATCCGCGAGTTTTTCGCGTCGAAAACGTGCTCCGCGTGCGTTTTAGACGCTAAAAACGCGTATGACACTTGATTCGCACGAATCCGTTGTGAAATGGCCGAGATACGCCGTGTTACACTTGCGGACGATGAAATCTTGCTAGTTCTCGCGTTTTGCAAGCGCGACACACGATGCACCGCGTTTCGTTCGATTCGTTCAAGAACTCTCGTATCTCGGACATCCGCGAGTTTTTCGCGTCGAAAACGTGCTCCCCGTGCGTTTTAGACGCTAAAAACGCGTATGACACTTGATTCGCACGAATCCGTTGAGAAATGGCCGAGATACGCCGTGTTACACGTGCGGACGATGAAATCTTGCTAGTTCTCGCGTTTTACAAGCGCGACACACGATGCACCGCGTTTCGTTCGATTCGTTCAAGAACTCTCGTATCTCGGACATCCGCGAGTTTTTCGCGTCGAAAACGTGCTCCCCGTGCGTTTTAGACGCTAAAAACGCGTATGACACTTGATTCGCACGAATCCGTTGAGAAATGGCCGAGATACGCCGTGTTACACTTGCGGACGATGAAATCTTGCTAGTTCTCGCGTTTTGCAAGCGCGACACACGATGCACCGCGTTTCGTTCGATTCGTTCAAGAACTCTCGTATCTCGGACATCCGCGAGTTTTTCGCGTCGAAAACGTGCTCCCCGTGCGTTTTAGACGCTAAAAACGCGTATGACACTTGATTCGCACGAATCCGTTGAGAAATGGCCGAGATACGCCGTGTTACACTTGCGGACGATGAAATCTTGCTAGTTCTCGCGTTTTGCAAGCGCGACACACGATGCACCGCGTTTCGTTCGATTCGTTCAAGAACTCTCGTATCTCGGACATCCGCGAGTTTTTCGCGTCGAAAACGTGCTCCCCGTGCGTTTTAGACGCTAAAAACGCGTATGACACTTGATTCGCACGAATCCGTTGAGAAATGGCCGAGATACGCCGTGTTACACTTGCGGACGATGAAATCTTGCTAGTTCTCGCGTTTTGCAAGCGCGACACACGATGCACCGCGTTTCGTTCGATTCGTTCAAGAACTCTCGTATCTCGGACATCCGCGAGTTTTTCGCGTCGAAAACGTGCTCCCCGTACGTTTTAGACGCTAAAAACGCGTATGACACTTGATTCGCACGAATCCGTTGAGAAATGGCCGAGATACGCCGTGTTACACTTGCGGACGATGAAATCTTGCTAGTTCTCGCGTTTTGCAAGCGCGACACACGATGCACCGCGTTTC